>JABUQX010053687.1:10000-30000 GCA_015478945.1 Trachelipus rathkii | reverse complement strand
GTATTTACTGGTTTGATTAAGTAATTTGAATCTCAAAATTTAATCGTAAAAAATTATGTTAATCATTATACCGTTGTTTTTTTTTTTAGTATATATTCTTACAGCTTTTATAGGGATTTAATTTCACTCAGTTGAAAAGTTAGGTAACATGTTAGGTTATAGCTTTAGGTTAGGTTAGGTTACGTTACGTGATGTTTATTCATTTCCATATTGATCATTTAGAAGCTATTTTCATTTTTTTATGTTTCACTGATTTATTATTTTTTCAAGGAAATTAATTACGGCCGCTTATTATATTTACTTTATATATATATATATATAATATATATATTATTATTAATATATATATATATATATATATATATAAATATAATATATTATATATATATATATATATAATATAATATAATAGTATATTATATGAAACTCTATAAATTTTATCCATAATATCTGATGTAAAAATCGCCTAAAAATGTTTGAATTACTCTTCCAACTTTTAAGTTATAATTCTAAAATAAATCCTTTTAGAGGCCTTTTCTTTTTCTTTTAATTTTTTTAAAAGTAGAAGGAAGGGGAAAGTGCAAATATTAAAAATTTCTTTAGATTTAAAGAAAGCTGATGAAGAGCATGTATAACAGTTACTATATATGATATATATATATATAATTATATATATATATGATATATATAAATAGTATATATATATATATATATATAAATAATATATATATATATATATATACTAATATATATATATATATCCCGCATTAAATAGCTTAAAGAGGTGAGAGAAAAGGAAAAAAGATAAGTCTCTTCTGGGCAGACTCCTTCTTTAAAAATCACGATTATTAAAAAACGTTTTCTCCCGAGGGAACCCCTTAAATATTTAAAAAAATACGTATTTCCCAACCGCATCTGTTCTTAACTCTCACACGACCAATATTCATAAGACAAACGCGATTGATGCAGGTAAAGGTCGTAGTTTAACCGAAATCCGAAAAAAGGGAGTCGAGACTCACCTTTGAGGTACGTCTAATCGGTCAGTAAATGAATAATTAATGAATAAATTGTGAGAGAGGTTGGTGTTCCTTTCGTCACTTAAAGTAGTAATAAAATTTAGAAAATGAATAATTAAGTTGTGAGGAGAGGTGGTGCTCCTCTCGGTAATTAAATGTTATTATAACTTTAGTTAAAGGGCGTAGTGTAGGAAAATAATCTTTCTCAGATTATAAACTGTAAGCGCCAATGACCTTTTTTTTAGTTAAGATTGTAGGTTACTTAGTTTGGTTTAATTGAAATGCTGTTTGAGTCTTACCTGTTGGTGATAAAGACAACCACTTCTTACTTGAGATAGATGTCAACACACCCTTCAGTTCCCAAAATTAAACTGTCACCTATATTACGCATTATCGCGTGAGAGAGCCTCCGAATTTTGTTATATGCGTTTATGTTTAAAGGATGTTCTATTTTCTCACTTGATCACTCCACTCCCTTCTAATGTCACACACGTCACAATAATATAAATACATGGATCGCTCATAGTATCCATGGTATCACCTCACTGAAAGAGTGGAGCGACACGCTCCGTCCTCACAACTTTTACTCTCCACTTTCATTTTCTGAGAGATTTGGTTACTCTCCAGTACGTTATAAAGTGACGAAAGGAGTGAACATACGGCGACGCTGCTCCTCACAATTTATTCAATTAATGGTAACTCTCTCCAAATATTAAAAATAGTTCTCGGCGAGCTCTTAACAAAGATGGGGGGTGGGGGCGTCTCATCCCTTTTTTTCGTCATTTCGCGTAAAACTACGACCCCTTTACCTGTCAATCGCGTTTTGTTTATGAATATTGGTTCGTGTCGTGAGAGTATGGATAGAACCAGGAGTTGTGCGGTTGGGAAATACGTATTTTTTTAAATATTTAAGGGGTTCCCTGTGAGAAAGAGCGAGAAAACGTTTTTTTAAATTCTAAGAAGGGATGTTGCACCGCTCAGTATCAATGGTATCACTCCTCACTCTCTTTCTCGTTGTTCACTTCTCATCGCATCTTTTTAGTATTTATATAAATACTGATGATATTGATTGGTCAGCATTATATTTATATATAATTATATTTTATATTATATTATTATTATTAATTACCTAGTGATAGTGTTATAAAGTTTATTTTATTTATATGAATATTTTATTTGTATTTATATATTTAATTTTTTTATAGGGCACATATTTGCTTTATTTTAATATTATTAATCTATATATATATAATAATTTTATATAAAAATTATAGAGTAAAAATAATCTTAATAAGAGTATATAATATAATTAAATTATAATTAAATATTATATATTTAATTATTTAGGTTTTAATTAATTTTATTTTAAATATTTATATAGTACCTGTTATACCATGGCTTCACTTCTGCGACCTGATGCCAAGTAAATCTAAAGAAATATTTTTATATTTATTGCATACTTCTCTAGTTATAAAAAGGTCATTAGTAAAGAAAAGAAAAGCTATCATACATATAAGGATATTAAGAACTTGGATCTACGAGGAAAAATTCTGAACCTAGGTCTACAGCAATGTATATATATATTATTTTTATAGTGAAATTTTTATTAAGAAAATTTTTTGGTTAAAAATTTATATAGAGTATATATATATTATTATATATATATAATTATATATATAATTAATATATAAATTATATAATTTAGTATATAATATATAATAATACGCCGACTGCTAATATAATTAGTAATTTATATATATATTATATATATAGATATTAATATATTAATATATATATATTTACTAATATATATATATAATATAATTTATTATAATATATATATATAGTAGATTTATAAAAAGATAAAATTTAATAATAACAGGTAATAGTTTTAGTATTTTCACTTGTCTTAAAGATAAATAAATCAGTGATCAATGTATCGTTTATAGGCTAAGGGTTTGTAATGTGCGGGATGCTATCAACTCTTAATTTGTCTAGCGTAACGTAAGTCTCCTAACTAACCCAAATAATTCATTTTATAATTTCCTCCTCATTGCACAATGGGTAGTATATGACACACTCAACTTTTACACATATTTGCTGAAGTGATATGATAAACTTATTATTCCCTTATAAAAGCTGCTGAAGGAACTCTATAACCTAATATATAGAAAAATAAGAACACGGTATACTTATCATTAGCAGGTTGATATGGCTTATGAAATTATTATATTTAATGTGTAGGAAAAAATATAACATTATGAACTTCTTAAAAATATTTAATACAGAAATATAATATATAAACTATTGATTGGATGTGACAGATTCAGATGTAAGGTATTCAGAGGAATTTAGCAAGATTGTTTGCGAGAGCGATACAAAGAGCATCATATTACGTATTGACTCTATAATCAACGTTGATTACACTCCACATTGATTGTATATGTTACTTAGTTTTGGCCATACCTATACTGTGTGAAATTAATCTTTATTATCATATACATATTTGCTATTATGATTCTTCATAACAGTTTTGGAGGGTAAAAGAAAGAGATATATAAATTGAGCAAATTTACAATTAATCCTAATTATAAACTCATTTTTTTAATTGTTTTATTATTTTTAAATATTATATATTTATTATAAATATTATTAAGTATATTATATTATTATTAATTATTATATTATATTATGTATATAGTATATAATTAATTATTATTAATATATTTATATACTATTATAATTATATTTTATATTATATAAAATTATATTTATAATTATTTATATTATATATTAATTATTATTATATATATATAATATATATTATATATTATATATTATAATATATTTATATATATTATTGATATGTATTATATATTAATACTTACTTAATTAATTATATTTATATTAATTATTATAATTTATATTTATTATTATATTATTATTATATAATTAAATAATTATTATTATTATTATATATATTATATATCTATATATTTAATATATTATATATATTTAAATTTTATATTTATCTTTATAAAAATTATCTTAGAATTTCATTTTCAAGCCATTTCAAGAAATTTATTATATTTTAAATTATTTTATAATTTTAATAATATCATATATTATATAATATTATATTATATATTATTTATTATTAAATCCTTTTACTAATCGGACAGATTCACATTATATAACTACATTTATATTTAATATTAATATATGATTATATTATATTATTAATTTATATATTTATATTATTATATATATATGATTATTATATGTATATTATATTGATATTATATTATATTATATTATAATTAACCATATTATACTAAATATATATATTATTATATATTAATTTATATATATAATTATATATATTTATAATAATTATAATATATATTTAATTATTTAATATATTATAATATTTAATTACATCCATTGGATCATTATTTTCAACCGTTATTTTCCGTTATTTTCAAAGTTTAATTTATTTATGTTATATTTTATTATATTATTATAATTACAATTATTATAATTATTTTTTATCGTTTATTAGTGAGGGAACTACACGGGTCTATAAATATTTTTGGAGACCTTCTGGTCTTAGACAAACCTCCCTTTCCTGAGGTGTTATGAGATTGATGTTTATATATATATATATATATATATATTATAAACCTTCCTCAGTTACCAGTGGGATTAATAAATACCTGACGTCGTTTATACTCCAACCTTAAAGTAAAATAATAATCAACACTTTACAAAAGTCTTTTACACAATAATTTCATTTTACAATGTCATTTTAATATTAATAGTGAATATATATATATTTTTTTTTTACCATGATACCCACCACTCACGGGCAATGCCCTTTTTCAAAAGGAGAGGGCAAAAAAAGGATTAGAATTTAAATAAATAAATAAATAAAAAAAATTACATAAACAAGTGAAAAAAAAATCCAAAGATTCGCTAATATAATACTAGAGAATCGACACCCGATATGTAATATCTCACACCCAAAACTCGACAATTGCGCCCTGACCTAAAAACTGAGTACCACCTCAGAAAGATGATGAAGGGCGTGAAAGGAGCTGCAAGGCTAAGTACTATATAGAAAATCTAAGAGATATAGAATGTACAATTAGAACATTTTGTCTTTGGTGAGTAAATAATGATATATGAAATGAGAGAAGAAAGAGGAGTAAGCCGTATACAGACTCACCACGGAATTCTAACGTAATAACACAGTAATATGAATAGCATGTGTAGCTACGATGTATAGACAAGGCACGAAACGTTATGGTGCATCACACAAGTATCACGTGCATGTAGGTTACATTAAACGAAACGTGTATGTACACCACACGTGGATACTTCCACGTAAAAGTCCAAGTTTTCAGTCCAAGTTATCGCAAATGAATCTAATAATGAGAATAAAAAATTAATGTCAAATGCGAAAATTTACCAATTGGGTTCAAAAATTTTTAATTTGACAACAGAATAAAAATCCAAATAAAATTTAATTAGGAAAAATTTAAAATTATTTGAAATTTAATAGACAAAAAGGGTTACCATAATCGTATTGTATACAATAATTTTATATTCTAAAAGTTTATAATAAGTCCTTCAAAATAGTGTCTCGACAATTTCTAATAACAATATAAAGACGACACAACATCACAAATATGGATTAAAACCATCTTTGGTATGTTATGTGGTATATCGATTGAGATAGGAATTCGACTTCTCGTATTTGATAGAATGCCCTTTTAAGTGCGAGTGGAGGAATTGATGTGAGCGATTTAAGAGGTCAATATTTCTCACGCTAATGCACCTGACCGTTGAATATTTATGTTATATTTAGAATATATCACTATAGAAAGAGATATAGGGCACCTACGTTAATTACGACTCAGCAGAGAAAAGAGTAGGTCATAGGGAGTCATATAGATAGGAGTTTTAATGGTGAGACAGTTTATAATATTAAAGTCCATTCTCATATTTAGCCTTAGCTTCAACTCTATTCACAATATAAGGTGATAAGTACGTGAACCGGATTTCCACCCCTAAAATGTATTGGGAAATACAGATATTCCTATGCAGGGTATACGATATTAAGAATTTCAGAGACCCACCCTGGCAGCCTTTAATAATTACTAACTGGAGACTATCTAGAGCAGGGACCAAAGCACAAACAGGAATTCACGCAATCTGAACAGAATTCCCAGCTTTTGAGAGGCCATTTTAGCAACCGATGTGATGTGAGGTTCGTCCAGATTAATCACTATTATGTTTAGGTCCTAGAAGTGTTTATGGTTGTTTACGGGTAAGACATTAGAGCCATCAAAAGGTATAGGAAAGTTGGGAGGTTATTTAGAGAGGGAGATATGAAGAAGTTGAGTTTTTCAAGGAGTTGAACTTCACAAGATTTTACGGTTACCCCACTGAGAAATTCCGACCAAATCGGCAAGAATTGAATCGGAAAGCTTAATATATATATATATGAATATTTATAGTGAATGAGGGTACATCCGCTTTATTTTATCGAAGAACTTACCCTATGTAAATGATTTTATATACCGGGAGTTCACCCTATATGTAATTCGAGCAAACCCTATATTACATGTCGGAGAGCTACCTTGATATATTTATATATATATAATATATATATATATATATATATATATTATATATATATGACGGTTTATATATATTTATAATTAATATTACGTAGATAGTAAATCAATATATAAGTATACCCTGTAATATTAGCTTAATTTTTGCTGATTAGTATATTTATATAAATAGAGTATTTGTTATATAAGTTATTAATTCATTTATTTTAATTTATTAGGTATAATATATATAAATCTCTATAAGTATTTAGTTAAGTAGTTAAGGTGAGTTATTATAATATATATATATTACCGGATAGTATATATTATTTAGTACTAAGTTTATATTCAAAATTTAAACTAGAATTATATTATATAAAACATAACATACGTTATACAATATATAATTTTTAACACGTGTGACTATCACAGGTGAAGATCTTTTTTCTGAGGTCAAATCAGCGTTAACAGAGTTGATTTACCCTACGAAAAGAAAAGCGGTGTCTTAAGTACAGATGGTGCGTCCTCTATGGTAGCCAGTAAGACAGAAAAGACTTGTAGTTTTAGTTAAGAAAGAATTGGAGAACCATCAACTGAATTCTAAATACTTGATAGTGTTCCATTGCCTGTATTCATCAACGGCAATTATGTCTACAATCTCTAGGAATAAATAATGCGATGAAAAGAGTAACAAAATGCGTTAATTTCATTAAAAATAAAGGGTTGAACAACAGAGAATTTAAAGACATTTTGAAAGATCTTGAAGCGGACTATGTTGATGTATTATACTACTACGAGGTTCGCTGACTAAGCAAAGCTCCCATGCTTAAGCGCTTTTATGAGCTATAAAGGCAATCCCGTAAAGAAATTAAGGAACCAAAATTGGTTATGTGATTTGGGATGCTATTTATGGTTGACATCACTAGTTACCTAAATGATCTAAATTTGAAATTACAAGGACCAAATCAGCTTATACTTCTCTTGTCACCAATATCAAGAACTTTGAAATTATACTGCAAATGTTTGCAACTCAACTGAAGAGAAATTGTATGCAACATTTTCCAACACTGAAACAGCAGACACCAGAATCAACGATGGAGTATGGCGAAGTGTTCCAATATTTCAGAGCAGTTCATAAATAGGTTTCTAGACTTACAAAATCATGAGCGAACACGGCGAATATTTGAAACCCCTTTTGATGTGTAGCCAGATAAAGCTCCTCATTCCATGCAATATAAGTTAACTAAATTACAATCAGATAATACATTAAAATCAAAATCTGATAGTTGATCTATTTTGGAATTTTATAAGTCCTACATTGATAGAAAAGTATCCACTTATTAGGAATCATGCATTGAAAATTATATATTGTTTTCAACTACTTATCGATGTAAGTAGTTGAAAACAATATATAATTGACAAAATTCAAGGGTCCATTTCATTTGTGACAACTTTTAAATAACAATTAACCTTTATTAATGAACTGAGCAAATGCCCTTTTGCATTTCTGCCTTAAGTTTTTATCTTGCAGGTAAAAAATGAAGGACCAAGCCTCAAATTTTTTGTGAAAAAATGTCGCATTTATTATAAATAAATTTATAAAGAAATAGAAAAAGTATTTTAGTATCCCCTTTTTATAATTATTTTTGTATCTGCAGAATAAATTTTATTGTAAAAGTTCGTCTGGTGCAGTTTTCATATATAGTATATATTATATGATATATATATATATATATCTATATAATATATTATATATAATATAATATATATAATATATTATATATATATATATATATTATATAATATATTATATATATATATATATTATATATAGTATATATATATATATATAATATATAATATAATATATATTATATAAATTTTTACTGTAAAGTTTCGTATCTGGTGCAGGTTTCATATAGTATACTATTATATATATATATATATATATTATATATTATATATATATATATATATATAATCTATATATATATATATATATATATATATTATATATATATATATATTATATAGTATATATATATATATATATATATATATATTTATATAGTATATTTAGATAGTATATATATATAGTATATATGATATGAGTATATATATATATATATGTATATATATAATATATATTATATAATATATATATATTATATATATGATTTATATTATATATATTATATATATAAGTATACTATATAAATATATATAATATATATATATTAGTATATTATTATATATATAATATATAATATATATATATATATATATATATATATATATGATATTTATATATGATATTATAAGTGTATAATATTATTATTTGGTTGGTTGGGTGTATAAGTGTTGTGTTATATATATTATATATAATATATATATATATAATGGAAAATTGTAAATGTGTCACGGCCAGTTGGTAGGGGGGGTCATTTCGCATCGGTGTTGGTCATTTTGACCAGCGTCAGGAACCTACCTGAGGCTTTTTTGAGGCCCAATTTTTTACCTTTTTTGACCTTTTTTTGACCTTTATACCTTTTTGGGCTTGACCTTTTTTGAGCCCAAATTTTTTACCTGACCTTGACTTTTTGGGCCTTGACCTTTTTGGGCCTTTACCTTTTTGGGTCTTTACCTTTTTTTTCGAACCAATCCCTTCCGTCTTCCATGGGTCATTATGGCCCACGAATTTTTGGCCGACCCTAATTTTTGAGAACCCCTAATTTTCGGGCAACCCTAATTTTTTGAGAACTCTAATTTTTTGAGAACCCTAATTTTTTGGGCAGCCCTAATATATTTTGAGAACCCTAATTTTTTGAGAACCCATATTTTTTTGAGAACCCTATGATTTTCTGGCAACCCCCTAATTTTTTTTCGGCAACCCTATAATTTTGCAACGCCTCGAACGAAGGGTTGCGTCCAAACGGTTTGCGTCAGCAACCGTTTTGTACAATGTCCCACCCTAATTTTTCGACCAACCTTTGGTCTTCCATGGGTCAAGTTTGGCCCACCCTTTTTGGCCACCTTTAGGGGCTTAGCCCTTATTTTTTTGATATTTCGGTAACATCTACACACGCGGCGCGCGCACACACACAACACACACACACACACCCACACACACACCTAGCCTACACCCAGCCTCCACATAGCCTACACCCAGCCTTCACCCAGCCTCCACATAGCCTACACCCAACCTACAACCCAGCCTACACATAGCCTACACCCCGGCCTCCACATAGCCTACACCCAGCCAACTCAACATAGCCTACACCCAGCCTCCACCCGCACTCTAGCTCCACCGTCTAGCCTACACTCAGCCTCAACATAGCCTACACCCAGCCTCCATACATAAGCCTACACCCAGCCTACACATAGCCTACAAACCACCCAGCCTCCACATTAGCCTACACCCAGCCTATCACCAGCCTACAATACATACCTAACCTAACCTAACCTAACCTAACCTAACCTAAACCTAACCTAGCCTAGCCCACCTAACCTAAGCCTATACCTAGCCTTCACCTAGCCTACCCCTACACCTAGCCTCCACCCAACCTTCACCTAGCGTACACCTATACCTAGCCTACACGTGCCCCTACAACCTTTGATGTCTTAGCCTTTTTTTACCATGATATTTCAGCCTTGACCCTGTCATATACCATGGGTCAATTTTAACCCACGCTAACTTGATGGCTCTTTGATGGTTCCCACTCACCGTAAGAAGTACCTAGGGATCGTTCTATTAGTGTTCCTATGAAGTATTCTATGAGTGCCTCCAGGTGATGCCAGGTGAGTGCCAAGGGAGTGCCAATGAGTGCCAAATGACAGTGCCATGAGTGCTAATGTGAGTGCCAATGAGTGCCAAGTGATTGCCACATAGTGCCAAGTGAGTGCCACATAGTGCCAACTGAGTGCCACTTTTTCCAAGCCTTTTCTAAGCCTCCCCTGAGTCCCGAATAGCCCTAATATGGGTATCTACCCCTAGGTAATAAGAGATGAGGATTCGATATGGCGTATATAACAGCTGCTAGGATCTTCCTACTAATGAGTTAGTATTCTTTCTAACACTTATCACACATTCACTTGAACTTATAAACACTAGGACACTTATAAGCACTTACAACACTCTCCTAGACACTTACATTAAACCATTAGACACTACATTAAAACCCATAAGCACTTCATTAAAACCATATGACAACTTACACTCAACCACACTCGATATTGTTGATGGCCTCAACTTTGATGTCTCAACTTTGGTCTCAACATTAATGCCTCAGCATTGATGCTCCAACTTTGATGCATCAATAACTGTTATGCCTCAGCAATTAATGCCTCGCATTTGGATGCCTCAATTTTGTTGCCTCATCTTTGATGACTCATCCTTGATGAAGTCATCTTTGATACCACCTATATTTGATGATTCATCTTTGACTGACTCCATCTTTGTCTACCTCTAGATGCACTAAGCTACCGCACACAGGGCTCAGCGTGACCCTTCGCGGCAAAGACAGCCAATCCCCGCACCGCATGTGCGACACAGCCGCGTCCCCGCCCGCCGCGTGCGCACGCAGGCGCAATATTCGCGTACCCGCTCCGCCGCGTGCGCCCGCATGCGCAATATTTCCGCGTACCCGCCCGCCGCGTGCGCCCGCAGGCGCATATACCCGCGTATCCGACCGCCGCGTGCGCCCGCAGGCGCAATATTCCCGCTTCAAATATACTATGAGTCATTCATTTTTATTTCATACTTAAACATTTTTATTAACAACATTTTCGCGAACCTAAAACTGTAACTCATTTACAGACCTATTATTTACACATATTTATTAAACATTATTTTTACTTAATACTTTTTATTTTAATACTTTTATTTATAAATTTTAAAATTGTATGTAAGAAGAAGAAAAAGTCAGAGTGTCTGATATATAATTCTTTTAATTTTTTATTTGCAATTGTACGAAATTTTACTAAAACATTAACATACATTACATACCTTAAAGCCGTAAATCCAGTAAAGCAATAGAGGTGTTACCCTGACACCAAAGGGGGGATTAGATATGCTTTTGTTTTACTGCTTTACTGCTTTACACCATGTTTTACTGCTTTAACTCATGTTTTTACTGCTTTAACCTCATATGTTTTACAGCATTTAAACGTCATATATTTATTAACATTACATACCTAAAGCAGTAAATCAGTAAACCTCAATAGAGGTGTGACCTAAAACCACAGGGGGGATTAGTATGCTTTTGTTTTACCGCTTTACTGCTTTAAACTCAATGTTTTAACTGCTTAACTTTCTGCTTTAACTGTTTTAATCGTTTTCTGCTTTACGGCTTTAACTTTCTGCTTTACTGCTTTAACTTTCTGCTTTACTGTTTTAACTCATATATTTATTAACATTATGTTTTCTTTTATATTTTTTATTTATTATTTCTATTTTTATTTTTGTTTTAATACTTTTTTATTTTTTATTCTTTTTATTCTTTTTATTTTATTTTTATTATTTTACTTTTATTATTATTTTATTTTGTTTTAATACTTTTTATTTTTATTCTTTTTATTCTTTTTATTTTATTTTTATTATTTTACTTTTATTATTATTTTATTTTTATTATTTTTATTATTATACTTAGTGTTATTTACTTCATGCCTATTGTTATTATTATTTAGAACACACACACACACACACACACACACACACACACACACACACACACACACACACACACACACACACACACTTACACTTAGACACACATTCACGTATGGACACTTATAACACACATTTCACTATTGACACTTACATTTCACTATGACACTTACATTTACCCATAGACACTTACATTTACACTTATACACACACACACACACACACACACAGATTTACTTACACTCACACACAGATTTACTTACGCTCACACACAGATTTACTTACACACACAGATTTACTTACACACACAGATTTACTTACGCTCACACACAGATTTACTTACACTCACACAGATTTACTTACACTCACACACAGATTTACTTACAAACACACAACAATTTACTTACACAACACAATTTACTTACAGTCACACACAGATTTACTTACATACACACACACACACACACACACACACACACACCCACACACACGCACACTCACACAGATTTACTTACACTCACACACAGATTTACTTAACACATATTACGTATAATTTATTAAAACATTTTTATTTTTAATTAAACAACGTACACTTATATTACTTCATTTAATATATATACTAAAATTATTTCAAGTTTCTTAAAACTTCTATAAATAATAATCATTATCTTTGAACAAAGAATTTATTATTAACTGTTAATACTTTTTGTTTATAAATTTTATAACTATCAAGTTTTAAAATAACTTTTACTAAAATTTTTTATGAAATTTTATTAAAAACATATACTTTTACGGTACCTTAAAGTAAAGATTATAAAACATTAAATATCAGAAAAATCATAAAGGCCAGTCCCCTAGCATTGCACCTCTCTACACCTGAGCTATGCCACGTTTTAGTGTCTATACTTACTGCTTTACATACAATCTTTACCCATTGTATTAAGTATAGATAAATAAGGAAAATAGAATTCTTCTCTGTCGTAACGGTTATAGACATGTCATTTTATTTACAAA
This sequence comes from Trachelipus rathkii, assembly GCA_015478945.1. Lineage (NCBI taxonomy): Eukaryota > Metazoa > Arthropoda > Malacostraca > Isopoda > Trachelipodidae > Trachelipus > Trachelipus rathkii. Next base: position 16,684 of record JABUQX010053687.1, on the reverse strand, counting down.
TATCTATTTCTAAGTTTTATTTAAAAAATAATCAATTATTCCTTACATTTATTTTATTAGCTCGATGTTCTAATCTAAAAATTTTTCAAAGTTTTTTAAAATAATTCGGATTTTCTTTAATTATTATTATTTATTATTATTATTATATTATTATTATTATTATTATTATTGATTATATTATTCTTATGTACATTGACAATCCAACACGAGAAAACACAACAACCCGCACTCGTTACAGATAAGAAACTGACCTCTCTCTGTAAAATGTGTTGAAATAACTACTTTAGCCCTAAATTTGGGATAAACCTTTTTGTACCCCTAGGCGATTTAGGCCTAATTCCCAGTCAAAATATATATTTCAAACTGACCTTTTTTCTGTAAAATGTGGTGGCAATAACTACGTTGGCCTAAATTTAGGCTAAATTTTAGGATAGCCCTTTTTGTATCCACAGGCGGATTTACAAGCCTAATGACCGGTCAATAAGGTAATTCCAGTATAAGACAGAAATCGAGAATCAATGTATTATTTTATAAATATATTTCAAACTGAACCATGCTGGATCGGTAAGATCCTTTGATCAGGGTAAGAAGGAACATGTTACCTTTCTTGTGAGTGGACGGAGTAATCCTTATCTCTATATGACCTCGTATGTTATTGGTCGAGAATTATTTTATCGCTTTTTTGGTTTTAGAGGTATTGAAAAACAATGTTTTTTTCAAGTATCTGAGCCCAAGTTCGTTTTTTAATTTCTTAACATTACATGTAAATATTTATTTAAGAAAATAAAAATAAAAGGATAATAAAAACTTTACTATATAATTAGAATTTTAATAATATTAACTTACAATGATTTATATATATATTATATATGATATATTATATATTAATAATATATATATATATATATATATATATAATATATTATATTATATATATATATATATATATATATATATAATATTATTATATATATAATATAAAGGATAACATAAAAATATACAAGCGTGTTAAATATATTTACAATGGTTTATATATAAGGTTAACATTAAATATAATACTTCTACATACATTTTACACATGATGTTTATAACTATTTTATATTAAAATTCTTTAAATCTTTGCAAATATGCCAATCATTTATATCATTATCGATGATATAGTTTCGTGTCTCAGTAATACCTTCAGTTGAACACATACGTAAAATCCCGCTCAGCATATCATAGTAATATTTACATTCTGGGTTCACCTGCAAATAAATACTTTCTTGCCATTGTTTCCTAAGAAGATATATGAATTCTGTACGTCTATAGAACTTAGGAAGCGATCGATGATGCGCGTAGGATCATCGATCAGGGTTTTCTTAAATGCGTAGTATTCTTGGTATAACATGTAATGAATTACGGTTACGTAATTAGATAACACATATGTCTTCTTCATCTGCATTAACATTCGCCTACGTACCTCTAACATATATTTCAGCTGCATTAGGCCTGAAATGTAGAATCCAAATGATGTAGGTTCAAATATACGGTTGTTTCATTATTTCTCTCCCATAATCTAACTTCCAAGCTGATTATGTTTTGATGTTTATAAAATGATAGAGTAAGTTGCTTATCGCTGGTTTCTTCGCACAGGCTAATAACTGTTTTGGTCCAGTTAAAGCGTAGCTTGGTTTAAAGTATTCTGTAAGCCACTCTCTTCAGTGCGATTACATATACAAAGTAATGTTCATGCCTGGAACTCACCGAAAATGACGCTTGGTATTATAATGGTGATTGGGTAAGCACATTGAAAAATTCAAATCCATCGGGCTTTCTTTTAATATACGAAATGAAACCCACTTCGGGGCCTTGATTTCCCATTGGACAAATGTCCTTGTATTGGGTATATCCTGTTAAGGTATCATGATATACACTTAGTGAAAATAGAAAACTTTTATACAAATCAGAAAACTTGTGCACCGCTTAACAGCCAAAACGAGTATGATTTAAAGATGAGTTTGGGTTAAAACGTCCGCTGGCTCAAATATGAATTTTCAATACCAATCAGAGGTATGGGCAGGATATGAAAAAAACATGTTTTTTTCATACCTTAAACCAAAAGCGATAAAAAATTCTCGACAACTCACAATACGAAAGGTCATATAGAGATAAGGATTACTCCGTCAACTCACAAGAAAGGTAAACATTCCCTTCTTACCATCAAAGATCTACCGATCCAGCATGTTTCAGTTTGAAATATATTTATCAAATAATAATAACATTGATTCTCGATTCTTGTCTATACTGGAATTACCTTTGACCTGGTATTAGGCTTAATTAGCCCGTCTTCAAAAAGGCTTATCCTAAATTTAGCCTAATTTAGGCCTAACGTAAGTTATTGCACCACATTTTACAGAAAAAGTTCAGTTTGAAAAATATTTTGACCTGGAATTAGGCCCTAAATCGCCTAGGGGTACAAACGGTTATCCCAAATTAGGGCTAAAAGTAGTTATGTTCAAACCATTTTTACAGAGAGAGTCAGTTTCGTATCTGTAACGAGTGCGGGTTGTTGTGTTTTCTCGTGTTGGATTGTCAATGTCATAGATCATAATAATAATAATACATAATAATATATAATAATACATCAATAATAATAAAGAAAATCCCAGAATTATTTAAAAACCTTGAAATATTTTAGTTCACATCGAGCGAATAATATAAATGTAAGTGAATAATTGTTATTTTTAAATAAAAACTTAGAATGATTTTAATAAAATACATGTTATGTTAGCAGAGAAGAACTTATTTTGTTCTTTTTATACTTATTACATGGGTAAAGATGATGTAAAGCAGTAAGTCAATAGAACAAAACGTGGCATAGCGTGGTGTAGAGGGGTGCTAGGGCTGGCCTTACTGATTTTCTGTTTATTGGCTTTAAGGTACGTAAAATATATGTTTTTAATAAAATTTCATAAAATTTTAGTAAAAGTTATTTTAAAACTTGATAGTTATAAAATTTATAAACAAAAAGTATTAACAGTTAATAATAAATTCTTTGTTCAAAGATAATGATTGATTTATTATAGAAGTTTTAAGAAACTTTGAAATAATTTTAGTTATATTTGAATGAGTAATATAAATGTACGTGTTTAATTAAAACATAAAATGTTTTAATAAATTATACGTTATATGTGTAAGTGAGTGTGTGTGTGAGTGTAAGTAAATCTGTGTGAGTGTGCGTGTGTGTGTGTGTGTGTGTGTGTGTGTGTGTATGTAAGTAAATCTGTGTGTGACTGTAAGTAAATCTGTGTGTGTAAGTAAACCTGTGTGTGTGTAAGTAAATCTGTGTGTGTAAGTAAATCTGTGTGTGAGTGTAAGTAAATCTGTGTGAGTGTAAGTAAATCTGTGTGTGAGCGTAAGTAAATCTGTGTGTGTAAGTAAATCTGTGTGTGTAAGTAAATCTGTGTGAGCGTAAGTAAATCTGTGTGTGAGTGTAAGTAAATCTGTGTGTGTGTGTGTGTGTGTGTGTGTGTGTGTGTGTGTGTGTTGTAAAGTGTAAATGTAAGTGTCTATGGGTAAATGTAAGTGTCATAGTGAATGTAAGTGTCATAGTGAATGTGTGTAAAGTGTCATAGTGAATTGTGTGTCTAAGTGTGTGTTGTGTGTGTGTTGTGTGTGTGTGTGTTCTAATAATCGATAACAATAAGGCATGAGAGTAAATTAACAATAAGTATAAAAAAAATAATAAAAAAAATAATAATAAAAGTAAAATAATAAAAATAAAATAAAAAGAATAAAAAGAATAAAAATAAAAAGTATTAAAACAAAATAAAATAATAATAAAAGTAAAATAATAAAAATAAAATAAAAAGAATAAAAAGAAAAAAATAAAAAAGTATTAAAACAAAAATAAAAATAGAAATAAAAATAAAAAATATAAAAGAAAACATAATGTTAATAAATATATGAGTTAAAACAGTAAAGCAGAAAGTTAAAGCAGTAAAGCAGAAAGTTAAAGCAGTAAAGCAGAAAGTTAAAACAGTAAAAGCAGAAGTTACAAGCAGTAACACATGAGTTAAAGCCAGGTAAAGGTCATAAAACAAAGCATACTAATATCCCCCTTGGGTTAGGTCACACCTCTATGATTTATTGTTTTCTGCTTAAGGTATGTAATGTTAAATAAAAATAGTATGAAGTTAAAGCAGTAAAAACATATGAGTTAAAGCAGTTAAAACGATGAGTTAAAGCAGTAACAGAGTTAACGCAGTAAAAGCTAGTAAAACAAAAGCCACTACTAATCCCCCCCTTGTGTCAGGTAACTACCTCTATTGAGTTTACTGATTTTACTGCTTTAAGGTTATGTAATGTTAATGTTTTAGTAAAATTTCGTTACAATTGTAGTAAAATAAAATGATTATATATCCGCACTTCTGAATTTTTTTTCTTCTTGACATACAATTTTTTAAAAATATTTATAAATTAAAAAGTATTAAATAATACGTATTAAGAAAAAAGAATGCTTAATAAATATATGTGGTAAATAATAGGTCTGTAATGAGATACAGTTTTTATGTTCGCGAAAATGTTTTTAATAAAAATGTTAAGTTATGAAATAATAAATGAATGATCTCCAATAGTATATGTTTTTGGAAAATGAAATGTTCTTTTGATTGAGTTTACATTGATATCATATTTTTCTTCGCGGGGAATATCTGCGTGTTGCCTGTGCGTCGTGTGGGCGCACGCGGTCGGGCGGTGTACGCGGAATATAGTTTGCGCCTGCGGGCGCACCCGCGGGCGTACGCGAGATATTTTGCGCCTGCGGTGCTTCACTGCGGCGTGTTTGTCTTGTTGTGGTTGTTTACGCGGCTGTGTTTTCGCACTGCGGGTGCGGGATTGGCTGGTCTTGTTGCGTCGAATGGGCACTGCTGAGCCTTGGTTGTGGTTAGCTTATGGAGTCTAGGAGGTATGACATTATTTTAATGAGTTCATTCAATTAGATTGGAATTCATGTCGAGATGATAGGTGGTATCAATAGATGTATCTCATCAAGATGGAGTCATCAACGATGATTGGTCAATCTAAAATTGAGGTCTCCATGGCTGAGTGCGATTTATATCTGTATGGATCAGAAGTTTTTGTTTGAATGAGGGCATCAAAGTTGAGCATCAATGCTGTAGGCATTAATGTGATGGGCATCAAGTTGAGGATCAAAGTGAGGCATCAAAATATCGAGGGTGTGAGTGTAATGTAAGTGCCTATGGTTTAATGTAAGTGCTTAATTGGTTTACATGTCAGTGGTCTATGGTTTAATGTAAGTTGTCTATGGAGAGTGTAGTGCTTTGGTATGTTTGGGCTATGGTGTGTGTCTCGCGAGTTGTTTATAAAGTGTCTAGTGATGTGTGTAGTAAGTGTTAGAAAATGACTTAAACTTCATAGTGGAAGTACCTAGCAGCTTGTATATATACGCCAATCGAATCCTCATACCTTAAAACCTAGGGGTGATACCCATATTAGTGCGATTCGGTGGCCGGTGGAGGCTAGCAAAGGCTTGAAAATTGCAGTGGCACTGCATGTTTGGCATACGTGGATGTGGCATCTATTTATCTGTGTGGGCGCACTTATGTGGCATCTTCATCTGTGTGGCACTTGCTATTGTGTGCATTCTTTTCATTTGGCACTTTTTTTTTTGGTCATTGCATTCCAATGGTGGTTGGCTAACTCACGTGTGGCATACGTACTCTGGCAGTTCACTGGTCAGCCTCATAGAATACTCCTGATGAGAACTAATTTAGAACATTTCCCTAGGTACTTCTTACGTGATTGGGAGACTTCTTGATTCAAAGCGCTGTATCCGAATTGTTAGCTTCGTGTGGTTTAAAAGCTTTGTCTCCATGGTATATATTTGTTTGACAGGGTCAAGGCGAAATACTCATGGTGCGTAAGAGAAAGCGTTTAAGACGGATCAGATAATGTTTGTAGGGGCAGTACGTGGGTAGGCTATGTGTTTTTATAGTGTAACGTCTAGGTTTGGTAAGTGTTTGGTTTGGAGGTCTAGGTGTATGGGTGTAGGTTCTTTAGGTTGGTTAGTGTTGTAGGTGGGTTAGGTTATGTGCTAGCTAGGTTATTGGTGTATGGTGTCGGGTTTATGTTTGTTAGGTGGTTTAGGTTAGGGTTAGGTTAGGTTTAGTGTTAGGTATATGGTAGTATGTAGGTGGCTGGGTTAGGTATGGTGGTAGGCTTTGATGTTGGAGGCTGGGTGTATGGCTAGTTGTGGTAGGCTGGGTGTTATAGGCTGATGTTTGGAGGCTGTGGGTGTGAGGTCTATGTGTAGGTCTGTGTGTTAGCGCTGGTGGAGCTAGGGTGGGGGTGGAGTGGCTGGTGTATGGCTATGTTTGGTAGGCTGGGTGTAGGGCTATGTGGAGGCTGGTGTAGGTCTTAGTGTAGTAGTGCTGTGGGGTTAGTGCCTGTATGTGGAGGCTGGGTGAAGGCTGGTGTAGGCTATGTGGAGGCTGGGTGTAGGGTAGGTGTGTGTGTGTGTGTGGTGTGTGGTGTGTGTGTGTGGTGGGTGTTGTGTGTTGGTGTGTGCGCCGCGCTCCGCGTGTGTAATGTTACCGAAATTATCAGAAAAATAGGGAATAAGCCTCCTAAAGGGTGGCCGAAAATTAGGGTGGGGCCAAATTGACGCCATGATGACCAACC
>JABUQX010053687.1:0-5000 GCA_015478945.1 Trachelipus rathkii | reverse complement strand
TGCACTATAGTGCCAAGTGAGTGCCACAGAGTGCCAACTGAGTGCCACTTTTTTAAGCCTTTTCTAGCCTCCCCGACTCCGAATAGCCCTAATAGGGGTATCTACCCCTAGGTAATAAGGTATGAGGATTCGATTGGCGTATATTACAGCTGCTAGGATACTTCCTACTATGAGTTAGTAATTTTCTAACACTTAATACACACATTCACTATGACACTTATAAACACTAGGACACTTATAACACTACCCTCTCCAACTAGACACTTACATTAAACCATAGACACTTACATTAAACCATAAGCACTTACATAAACCATGAGACACTTTACACTTACACTCACACACGTCGATATTTTGATGCCTCAACGTTTGATGCCATCAACTTTGATGCCTCACATTAATGCCTGCAGCATTGATGCTCAACTTTTGTAATGCCTCACTTTGATGCCATCAGATTAATTGCCTCAGCATTGAGCCGGCATCAAATTTTGTTGCCTCTCTCTGATGAACTCATCTTTGATGATATGTCATCGTTTGTACCGACTAATTGACTGATTCAGCTTTGCATGACTCATCTTTTGTCTACCTCTAGATCATGAAGCTACCCAACAGGGCTCAGCGTGAGCCCTTCGCGCAAAGACAGCCAATCCCGCGACCCCAGGTGCGACCCGCCGCGTTCCCCGCCCGCCGCGTGCGCCGCAGGCGGCAAATTGCTGGGCCGCGTACCCGCCGCACGCGTGCGCCCCAGCAGCGAAGTGATGTTCCCTGCGCGAAGAAAAATATGATTATCAAATGGTGAAACTAGTTCAACAGAATTTTCTTTTCAATATACTATGAGTCATTCATTTTATTTCATACTTAAACATTTTATTAAAACATTTTCGCGAACAAAACTGTAACTCATTACAGACCTATTCATTTAACACAATAATTTATAAAAAAAAACCCAATTTTATTTTCTTAACTACTTTTTACTAATACTTTTAATTTATAAATTTTTTAATAATGTATGTAAGAAGAAAAAATTCAGAGTGTCTGATATATAATCATTTTATTTTCCTACAATTGTACGAAATTTTACAAAAACCTTACATTACTACCTTAAAAGCAGTAAATCAGGTAAAATCAAATTAGAGGTGTTACTGACATTACTCGGAAGGGGGGATTAGTGATGCTTGTTGTTTTACTGGCTTACTGGCTTTAACATCAGTTTTCTGCTTTGAAAACTCATGTTTGGTTACTGCATTAACTTCATATGTTTGACTGCTTTAACTTCATATATTTAATACCATTACAGTACCTTAAAGCAGTCAAATCAGTAAATCAAGTCAGAGGTGTGACCATAACACTAAGGGGGGATTAGTGAATGCTTTTGTTTTACTGCTTAACTGCTTTAACTCATGTTTTAAAAATCTGGCTTTAAACTTTCTGCTTTAACTTGTTTAAACTTTCTGCTTAAACTGCTTTAACTTCTGGCTTTACGCGTTTTCTTTCTGCTTTACGAACACTGTTTAGAACTCTATATATTTTATTAAGCCTATTAATGTTTTCTTTTATATATTTTTTATTATTATTTCTATTTTATTTTTGTTTTATCTACTTAAAACATTTTTTATTCTTTTATTCTTTTTATTTTTATTTTTATTATTTAAACTTTTATTATTTTTATTTGGGTTTTGGTTTTAATACTTTTTAATTTTTTATTCTTTTTATTCTTTTTATATTTTATTTTTTTTTTTATTTTATTTTTATTTTATTATTTTATTTTTATTATTTTTATTATTATACTTAGTGTTATTTTACTTCATGCCTATTGTTATTAATTAGTTTAGAACACAGTACTTATCACGATCGCACACAACAACACACAGAGTACACACCACACACACACACTTACATTAGACACACATTCACTATGACACTTAATACACACATTGCACTATGGACACTTACATTCATCCATTGACACTTACATTTACCCATAGAACTTACATTTACCCATAGACCCTTACATTACACACACACACACACGACACACACACACACACACAGATTTACTTACATCTCACACACAAGATTTAACTTACGCTCCACGCCAGATTTGACTTTACACACACAGATTTTTACTTACACACACAGATTTACTTACGCTCACACACAGATTTACTTACACTCACACAGATTTACTTACACTCACACACAGATTTACTTACACACACAGATTTGCTTACGTCACACACAGATTTACTTATGCACACACAGATTTACTTACAAGTCCACACACCGATTACTTACATACACAACACACAACACACACCCACACAACAGCACACTCACTTACAGACAACCACACATCACGCCACTCACTTACACATATAACGTTATAATTTATTAAAACATTTTTATGTTTTAATTAACAAATATTGTGATCTTCAATACTTCAAATATAATAATTGTTTCTTCCATTCCCTAAACTTCATATAATAAATCAATCCTTAAGTTCGAACAAAGGGTCTCTTTTGATCCTGTTCATACTTTTTGTTTATAAATTTTATAAATCAAGTGTTAAAATAACTTTTACTAAAATTTTATGAAATTTTATTAAAAAATATATTTTACGTACCTTAAAGCAATAAATCAAGAAAATCAGTAAGGCCAGCCCCTAACACCCCTCTACAACCACGCTATGCCACGTTTTGTTCTATTGACTTACTGTTTTACATCATCTTTACCCATGTAATAAGTATAAAAAAGAACAAAATAAGTTCTTCTCTGCCAAACATAACATGTATTCTATTAAAATCATTCTAAGTTTTTATTTAAATATAACAATTATTCACTTACATTTATATCATTCGCTCGATGTTAATAAAAATAATTGATAGTTTTGGTAAAGATTTCTTATTTCTTCCCTAATTGAATTTCTATTATTATTATTATATTATTATTATTATTAATTATTATTATCTATGTACATTGACAATCCAAAACGACGAGAAAACACAACAACCGCACTCGTTACAGATACAACTGACCTCTCTCTTGTAAAATGGTTCTTGAAATAACTACTTTAGAGCCCTAAATTGGGGATAAACCTTTTGTACCTCCTAGATGAGTTTAGGCCTAATTCCAGGTCAAGAAATATATTTCAAACTGACTTTTTCTGTAAATGTGGTGCAATAACCACGTTAGGCCTAAATTTAGGCCTAAGTTTAGATAAGCCTTTTTTGTATCACAGGCGGATTTAAGCCTAATACCAGGTCAAAAGGTAATCCCAGTATGACAAGGATCGAGAATCAATGTTATTATTTTATAAATATATTTCAAACTGAAAAAGGCTGGATCGGTAAGATCCTTTGATCAGGTAAGAAGGAAATGTTTACCCTTCTTGTGAAGTGGACGGAGTAATCCTTATCTCTATATGACTTCGTATGTGATTGGTCGAGAATTATTTTATCGCTTCTTGGTTTTAAGGTATGATAAAAAACAATGTTTTTTCACATATCCTGACCAAGTTCGTTTATTTAATACTCTTAACATACAGTAAATATTATTTAAGAAACGTTAAATAATAAGGATAAATAATAAATTTACTGAATATAATTAGAAATTTAATATTCATTAACTTACTTTGCTTTTATCATATCATATATATATATATATTATATATGGTTAGTGAGTTATGGTAGTATTATTATTATGTATATATATATATATATATATATATATAATATATATATTAATAAATAAAGGGAATTAACAAAAACAAAAAAATTAAATATATACAACGCGTTGTTAAGATATATTTACAGATGGTTTAATTATAAGGTTAACCATAAATATAATACTTCTAAAGTACATTCTTTACACATGATGTTTACTAACTATTTTATATTAACAAATTCTTTAAATCTTTTGCAAATCAATGCCAATCCATTTATATTGCAATTACGATGATATAGTTTCGTGTCTCAGTAATACCTTCAGGTTAACACATACGTAAAAAGTTCCCGCTCAGCTATCATATAGTATATTTACATTCTGGGTCACCTGCATAAATACTTTCTTGCCATTGTTTTTCTAAGTAGATAAATGAATTTCTGTACGTCTATAGAACTTAGGAAGCGATCGATGATGCGCGTAGGATCATCGATCAGGGTTTTCTTAAATGCGTAGTATTCTTGGTATAACAGTAATGAATTACGGTTACGTAATTAGATAACACATATGTCCTTCTTCATTCTGCATTAACATTCGCCTACGTACCTCTAACATATATTTCATCTGCGTTAGGCCTGAAATGTAGAATCCAAATGAAGTAGGTTCAAATACTGCTGTTTCATTATTTCTCTCCCATAATCTAACTTCCAAGCTGATTATGTTTTGATGTTTATAAAATGATAGAGTAAGTTGCTTATCGCTGGTTTCTTCGCACAGGCTAATAACTGTTTCGGGTCCAGTTTAAAGCTGAGCTTGGTTTAAAGTATTCTGTAACAGCCACCTCTTCAGTGTGATAGCATATATTCAAAGTAATCATCTGGCTCACGAAAATACGCTGGTATATTAGTAAATGGTGATTGGGTAGCAGCACTTGAAAAATCAAAATCCATTCGGGCTTTCTTTTATATAAGCCATGAAAACCCCATACTTGTCCCGGGGATCTTGATTTCCATTGGACAATGTTCTTGTATAGAGGGTATACTCTGTTCAGAGTAATCATGATATATCACTTATGAACCAATAGAAACACTTTTATTACAAATCAGAGAACTTTTGCACCGCTTAAAAGCCAAAACGAGTATGATTTTAAAATGAGTTTGGGTCTAAAACATCCGCCTGCTCAATATAATTTTCATCCAATCAGAGGTAGGCCTCAGGATTTGAAAAAACATGTTTTTTCATACTTTAAAACCAAAAAGCGATAAAATATTCTCGACCAATCACATCCGAGGTCATATAGAGATAAGGATTACTCCGTCCACTCACGAAAAAGGTAAACA
>JABUQX010053686.1:50000-83629 GCA_015478945.1 Trachelipus rathkii | reverse complement strand
TATATATATATATATAATATATTATATAATAGTATATATTTATATATATATAATTATATATATATATATATATATATATATATATATTTTATTTATTCATAATATAATTATATAACTAATATATAGATATTATATTATATTCATATCATATATAATATATTATATATATTATAATATATATATATATATTATTAATATATATATAACAGTTTATCTATTATTAATTTATAAAACTTCCGCTTTTATATATATGTATAATATATAATAATTATAAGTTTTATGTTAAATGATTAATAATGATAGTATTATAATATATATATATATTACATTATAATATATTTAACATATATAATACTATATTTAATATATTAATATAATATATATATTATATATTATATTAATTAATATATATATATATAGTATATAATTAAATATTTATATAAAATATATTAATTTTATATATATCATTATTATTTCTGCTTTAATATACCATATATATAATATATATAATTTATATATTTATTATTTTATATGTAGAATGTAAGAGCTGCATTATATAATATATGATTATATATTATATATATATATATAATATATATATAAGTAATATATATATATATAATATATATAATATATATACTTTCTCCCGGTGAGTTTGCTTCAAAAGGGCCGGGGAAGGCCTACCAAATTCCAATTCCAGAATACTATTATTAATAATATATATAATATATATTATTAGATATTATAATATATATATATATTATAAAATATTATAATTATAAAATTATAATATTATTTTATTCTCCTGTGGGTGATCCAAGAGCCGGAGGGGCCATTTAACCAATTTCCACCAAGTTGAGGAGGAAAGTTCCCAAACATGTTGAAAGCAATATAAAAGATTGTTAAAGAGGCTTGGAACATGCCCCCAGATAACAAAGGACGGTTAAAGTAGCAAGTCAAGGGAAGGCTAGAGTACCACAACGGTCAGGGAACACAATAAGAGACAAAAATCTATAGTTTGAAATAAACCCAAGTTGCCAAGTTGGTTTAGGTTTAGGTAGGTTAAGGTCTGTCTAGTATAAGTTAAGGTTTAGGTTTTCAGTCAATAAGGCTATAGTTTAGGTTTAGGTTATTAGGTTTAAGTTAGGTTAGTGTAGGGTTAGGTTTTAAGTATTAGTTTGTGTATGTGTCAAAGTTAGGGTTTATTTTGGGGTTAAACCTCAAAGTTCAGGTTAGTGGCTAGTATTAGGAAAACCCTCATAAGAATAAGCAAAAAAAAAAAAAAAAAAAAAAAAAAAAAAGGATAAAAAATTTTCAATTGGGGTTCCAAATCGTAGACACATTTTTTTTAACAAAAAAATTGGGGTCCAAAGAAACTTTGTCGGAACCACATTTCAAAAAACTGTTAAGGGGGAAAAATATGTCGGACCAATTTTCTTTTTTAGTAAAAATGCGGCCATTTGACCATTTCGGATCAATTTTCCCTGATCGGGGACCATTTGTGATACTTAAGTTTCCTGCGGGGCTTGTACAGGAGTAACGTCCTTAGTGCAGTGGAGGAGATCGCCTAGGGCAAGCTAGGGATCCCAGGTTTGAGGGGATGGGATTTGGAAGCGAAGAATGATGGAGAATGTGAGCTTATTCTTAATCTAAAAACTCTACTTTTCTTACGAATGCACTTCAGGGAACTTAATGAGTAAACATTTTGTGTGTTCGCCTTTTCTTACAACATGGGGAATTAAAGGTGGTGCCGATTGTTAGCGGGCATATATCACGGAACCATGATTTATTGATATTATTAAATCAATAAAGAACCTTACCTTTGACAGGAATATTTTTTGATGGGTTCGTGTCGGGACCCATTCCTGAGAAGCCTAGTTCGTCAAATGGAAATACTAGTGGGAAAATTAAGATAAAGGGAACAAGTCCAGGACTTTTAACAATGAAAAAGGTACATGTAAGATTGAAAGGGATAGCAGGGTAAAAAAAAAATCTGTTATTTGGAGGATGGATTCGAGGGAGAAGGGATGAAGCCTATTTAGAAAGAGTGTCTTACGAGCCCATCTCAATGTAGGAAGTATGCAACAAAGAGAGTAAAGAGTGAAAGCGTAGCACATTTTTCTCTAGTGGTAAGAGAGAGTGAAAGTTTAGGAGAAAGAATTACGTGAGAAGGACAGCAGGATTGAACAAAATTATAAAGGCACTGATTAATCCTTTTTCAAGAGGGGAGGCTTCTGGAGAGTACCAGACCCGCCCAGGAGTAGGTAAGGAAATTCTCATCTTACAGGGGCGAAATTAAAAGCCCCTATTAACAGAGGAAAAAAATGAGGTGGCAAGAAGGCATTTCTTGAGGGAGCTTCAGAAAAAACATACCACCAAACCTTTTTCCGAAAGCTTGTTAGAAAAGAGAAGTACATGTGTCCTTCCAGAGTTAAGGGATTCAATAAAATTTTTTTTGAAGCACCAAAGACATATTAGGGGAACAGACGAAAGGTTTTGAGTTATATGCTTTCGAGATGTGGTAGTTTTAATTGTGTGAAAAGATTTTTGTCAAGGTAAGGCAAAGAAAAGTAAAACTGAGTTGGCATGGCATGGGAAAAACAAACCTTGTGTAATCAAAATGTCCAGTTATAAATATCACGAAGAAAGGGTCAGAAGAGGTCAGCTGTCCGCAGGGGGGACTTCCTTCTATCGATTAACGCTAACGTCGCTTTTACTACGAAGGGGAGACTCTAATAAAAAATGAAAAGGAAGTAATGAAGGTGGGAACTCTTAGCAAGATATTCGATAGGGTGGGACAGATAAATAGAGGAAGGAGGGTCATTTTTTAATGAGGGAAATTTCACCGAAAAGTAATTCAGAGTCAGTAGGGTGCCTGGCAGAAAAAACCAAACCACTATATTATAATTTCAAAAAGAATGGAAAGCGTGGGTCGCGTCTTCTTGCACACAGACTTGCGTATAGGGCGGAACAAGGAAAAGCGAAATCATGAGGGAACGGTAAGGAGAAGTTAAGGATGACCAAAAAGTGTAAAGTTTGAAAATGTATAAAAAAAACTGTTTTGTTTATTATTATATTATTATTATCATTTATTATTATTAATTTTAATTATATTATTATTATTATTTATATTTTATATTATTCTTACATATTTAATTATTATTTTTTTATTATTATTATTATTATTATTTTCTTTAATTTTATTCATTCATTTTCTTTATATCTATAATTATTATATTATTTATTTTATTTCCGTTTAGTTATTTATTATTTTTATTATATTATTTTTATTATTATTTATTTTATTTTTATTATTTATATTATTATTATTATTATTATTATTATTATTATTATTTATTAATTATTGATTATATTGATATGATGTTTTATCCACTGTTTGTAGTATGGCAACGATGTGGGGCACGTTTGTTGGGTCATTATTGACCAACGCTTGGTGATTTTACCTTCCCTTGACCTTTTTGATTCCCAATTTTTTTACCTCCCGTTGACCTTTTTGGGCAGCTTTACCTTTTTGGGCTTGAACTTTTTTGAATAACAAAAATTTTTATTACCTGACCTTGAACTTTTTGGGGCCCTTTAACCTTTTGGACTTACCTATTTTTTTTCGGACCAACCCTTCCGATTCGTCCATGGGTCATTTGTTTGGCCCCCGTATTTTTCGCAAACCCTAAAATTTTATGAAGAACCCTGTAATATTTTTTAGTGAGAACCCTAATTGTTTTGAGAGAACCCCTAATTTTTTGAGAACCCTAAGTTGTGCAAACCCCAGAATTTTTTCGGGCGGCAAGCCCCTGATTTTGCACCCTTCGGAGAAAGGGTTCGCCAAAACCGTTTGCAACTCAAGCACGTATGTACGTGACCCACCCTAATTTTTTCGGACAATGGGTTCAATTTTTGAAACCCTTTGCGGGAAGGAAAGGAGGGATTTGCGCCAGAACGGTTGCGGTTCAGCAGACCGATTGTTACTATTTACCCCCTATTATGCCCCCTTAATTTTTTTTCGGACCGTCGGCGTTTTCATTTTATTTATTGCCCCACGGTAGATACAATTTAATATGCTAACCCTTTGATTCTCTACCCGTGGGGGCCAATTTTTTGGGCGCCACGTTTAATTTATTGGGGCCTTAACCCTGTTGGTTTCTTCCGTGGATCCAATTTTTATGACCTCCGACACTGGTATCTTTTGGGCTTTAACCCTTGATGGTCTATCGCAATGGGTCAATTTTTGGCCCAACAGGTAAATTTTTGCCTAACCCTTTGCGTCTTCCATGGGGATTCAAATTATTGACCCAACCCTAATTTCGGATTTTCAAACCCCTCTTGGATATTCCCATGGGATCCATTTATTTGCCCACGGTAAATTTATTTCATTTCCTTTGAAGGGGCTTAGCGCCACTTTATCTGATGTCTTTACCTTGTATTGGGGGAACCATAGATAATTTTCGGCCTTTACCTTTGCCAGTATTACCACTTGGGTCCATTATGAGCCACGGTTTATTGTCTGGAGCTTCCTTTAGGGTGGCTGTGCCCTATTTTTGTATGTCTTTACCGTGTTGACCATGCATATTGCAGGTTTTAAACCTTGCATATACACTTGGTCACAATTGGGGACCCACAAGGTAATATTTTTATACCTTCACTTTAGGGAAGCATAGCCCTTTATGGTTCCTAATAAACCTTGTGATTCATGATTTTCGGTCCTTTGGGGACCTTTGCCTCACATATACCAATGGGCATTTACCCTACCGGGCTAAAAAACCCTGACTGGGGCTTTTAGATGTTTCCAACCACCGTAAGAAAAGTATCTAGTGATTGTATTAATTAGTTGTTCTGATGACGTATTGAGAGTAGTTGGCCAGGTTGAAAGTGCCCAGGGTTGTGCCAAGTGGAAGTTGCCAAAGGATTGCCACATGTAAGTTGCCAAGTGGTGCACGAATTTCTGAGTGGGGCCAAAGTGGTGCACAAATGTCGCACAAGTTCGCAAAGTTTGCCACATTACGAAGATGGCCAAACTTAGAGTTGCCCACTTTTTTCAAGCCTTGTTTCTTAACCTACCCCTTGACCTAGAATAGGCCCTAATCTTCAACGGGTGGTCTAACCCCTAAGCGGTCTATTGTAAGGTTGAGGATCGTTGTGTTATTACAAAAACCTGCTAGGGAGCCTGGCCTACTATGGAAGATATAGTCTTTTCTTTTTTTAAAAAAAAACCAAAAAAACCCCCTTAATAAACCCACACTATACAACTTTATCAAAGCTCTTTTACCCAATTTTTCCATAACACTTTAACATTAAAACCATTTTATACAACCTTAACACTCACCAACACCCACCCGGCAGACTCTGCACTATAACACCATTTTACACTCAACCCACTCGAAGATATTATGTGACATGCCTCAATACAGTACATGGCATCAGCATTGATGTTTCTTCAAAGGGCATTTCAAATGCCTCCGGCATTTGCATGCCCAAAACTATTTGATGGCTCCATTCAATTTTAAATGCCTCAAGCATTTCGGAGCCTTCAAAACTTTGGAAAGGCGCTTCCTACTTTAGATGACGTAATTCTTCTGGTGGCCATCATTCTTGAGGAACGCATTCGATATATTGATGATTACTCTTCGTATGAATCAATTCTTTGGATGAGCTACATCTCTTACCCCCCACATCGTCAGAAACAAAAAAAAAATATATTACATGGTCTACCTATGTTATAAAAGTGATCACTCGAGCAGCATGATCATCTTTCCGGTGAAAGAGATCCCCGAACCCCGCACGCCGCAGGCCGCAATTTTCCGGTTTACCCGCGCCGCCGCCGTGGCGCCGGGACAGGCGCAATATTCCCGGCCCGCCGCGTATATGTTCCTATAGGTTATATATTATATAAAATATAATAATATAGTGGAAGTATATATATATATATATATTATATATTAATATATTTATATATATATAATATATATATGTTTATAATATATATTATATATTTAATAATTATATATTATACTAGATAATATTTTTTTAAGATGCGATGTTCATTCATTTTTTATTTTATAACTTTTAGACATTTTCAACAGGGAATTTATTCTACATACCAACAATCCATAAGGCTATAACTCTAGCAGTTCACGTAATCCACTTCTTAGTTTAACCCATATATATCTTTAACAAAATTGCAATCATCCTTACCATGCTACCCAAAGCCAAACAGTCTTTTCAATATAAAAACATTTTTCGCCACTCAAAAACAAACTTGTTCCAATAAAAACTATATACAACTAATTAATTTAAAACCAGCTACCCACATCATTGTTAACATTAACCCATTTATATCGTCTAAAGGTATCTTAATACATTCAAGTCGTATTGAGATCCAACTTCTGCACCCTATTTCAACTAACAGTCTTTCTAATAAACACCAACACAAGTTCATTACAAAAAACTGCTATTATATTTTTTTTATAGGGGTACTGTACATTCAGAAGCTTTTTCCACTACAAAATTTAGCTGGACGACGTACATTAAGATTGGGAATTTCATCTTTATCGCAATTTTATTCTCACAACATCGCTACGGCAATTTTTACTATTAAAACCATATAAAAATTATTTTTCACCTAAAAGGCACAGTAAATCAGTAAAAATTTCAATGATCGAGCGGGATACTGGTGACATCACTAAGACCGACCCAGACACCTACTACAGAAAGGGCGGATTAGTATTGACCCCTGAGTTTCTCAGCTTTATTTACCTGTCTTACTGGCTCGTATAACTCCATCTGATTTCTTTTACCTTGGCCTATTCAACATACATGTTTTTTAATGGCTTTAAAATTCAATATGGTATTTACTTTGCTTTTAAACTCGATGTTTTAACTTGATTGCTACATATAGTTTTTTTAACTGCATTTAACCGCCCATACGATATTTTATTTAACACCTATTCTAACATTCGCACCTTACTACAAGACAGAAATATCCCAATAAATATGACAATTAGAGGTGTGCCTAGCAACAAACGCATAGGGATAGGATGCTTTTTGTTTACGAGACGTTTTACTTGGCCTTTACCTCATTAGTATTCTCACAAACATGCTTTAAACTTCTCATGTTAATGCGATTTTAGCTTCGTTAAATCATTAAATTTGTCAAACTCGAAATTAAAGGCGAAGGAACGATACCTTAGACGAGGCGGCAGAGGTGACAATACAAAATCACTCCAAGGATAAAATCAACTTAAGACGGCTGTGTACGCTATACTACAATCACAGCAAACAGACTGAGTCGACCTGAGCCGCGATTAGATAGGCTTTGTTTTTACGGCTTTTACTTTGCTTTAACTTTCTTCCAATGCCTATCAATCGCATACCTGCCTCATTTCAGTATAACTCATCCACAATCTAGCTTACTGCGTTTAAAAACTTTTCTCAGTCTTACATTCCAATGCTACTTACATTTCTAAAACCACCTTTTCCACGTTGCGCTACCTCCAAATAGCAAACACAACTCCGTCAAAAACTCCAGCTTAAATTTCATTACGATCAGACATCGTAACAGCTGTTTTTATATGCATGATTGTTTAAACTTTTTATTTATCTTTATTATATATTATTATTTTATTTTAGTATATTTTTAACATAATTTTTTCATTATTGTATTGGTTATATTTTTGCTTACTTGTTCATTCTGTATTGTTATCTATCTATTTTTAATTTTTTTTTAGTTATACCTTTAGTTAGTTAATTTCTTACTTCTGGATTGCCCTATTCGTTATTAATATTTAAGTTAGAAACAACACTGACATTTCCCCTATCCTGGACTGTCGCCGTTTATACAATACCCAACCATCCCTATACACAAATTGACCAAATTCACACTCATCATCTATAATCCAACTACACCATTCCCCAGACTCATTGTGCATTTTACATTTATCAACATACACCTAATTACACAACGGGCGGATTCACCGACACACAAACACCAAGCCACATCACATCCACCCCAACTCAAAACACAACCACACCCCCCACAACACTTTCACTTCATACAGGCCGAATACTACCAAATCCATCCTAATGAGAGCAAACCGTTATTTACACACATCGACCTAACTCCCAAGAATGACTTTTGCCATCGTCACTTCATAAACACTTGCACCCTGAACCGATCAAAAAACTTTAATTCAATTTGCTCTTTATTAACAATTTACACTATTATTCCTCAATAGTGCAGTGTAACAATTTCATCATTGCAATTATCAAAGATGACCACTGTTGATTTACTCAAAGTTAGAAAACATTTCACTATTGGGAGAACACTTAACACACAAACATTTCACTATGGGACTTAATGTTACCCATAGGATAACTTACATGTACCAACTATACACAAAAAACAACCACAAGACACAGAATTTACTTTAACCACCAGCAGCTTTTAACTTACGCACCCGACAACAAACTTTTATTACACTTCACCAACACACAGGACTTCAGCTTTACACCACGCCAAAGATTACTTACAACACCATATAAAGCGGTATTAATTTATTAAAAATTTGTGTTTTAATCTCAGATAATAACTGGTTATATTATTCTTCACATTAAAATTAAAATTATTCTCAAAGTTTCGTAAAACTTTTCCTTAATAAAAATCATCAATTATCTTGAACAAAGAAACTTATTTACTTAAAATATTTGTTTAACTTTTGTTATTTTAATTTTTATAAACTATTCACTGTTTTATAATAACTTTACTAAAATTTTAGAAATTTTTATTAAAAACATGATATTTTAATTGATCTTAAAAAAGCAATAAAATCAGCTTTAAAATCTAGTAAGGTCAGGCCCCTAGCACCCCTCTAAACACAAGGCCTAGCAGCGAATAGATTCATAATTGACCTTAAACTGATTAGCGATCATCTTCTAGCGTTATAAGTATTAATAAATAAAACAAATATAGTTACCAATACCTTAACATACATTTATTTATATGTAAAATTATTTGTTTTTATAAGATTATCTTAATTTAAAAATTAAGAAATACAATTAATCACTTACATTTTTATTTTCTTGGATTAGATATTAATATTTTTTAATTCAAAGTTTTATTAAATTAATTTAGGGATTTCTTTTATTATTATTATTATTATCTAGTACATCATGACAAATTCCATTGACGAGAAAGAACACAAACAACCCCGCACTCCTCTACCAGTTTTACGGAACTTGACCTCTCTCTCTGTAAAGAATGTGAAATAACACTTGCAAGGCCTAAAATTAGGGTAATGCTTTTTGGTATTCCGGGGCGGTTCCTTTAAAGACCTATTTCCCAGTCCGACAAAGTATAATTTCCCAAAAAACTTAGACCTATCTTGCGTTGATTTTTAAAATTGGATGTGGCAATAAACTACGATTAGAAGGGCCTAAAATTTAGTCCTTAAATTTAGATAAAAAGCCTTTTTGTTTATCCCACGGCTGCGATTTAGGCCTAATAACACGGTAAGAAAAGGTTTAGAATTCCAGTAATAAGACAAAAGAAATCGAAGAACCAATGTATTAATATTTTATAAAATATAATTTCCAAATAAATATTATTTTTTTCGTAAAAATTGTTAAAAAAATTATTGACCGATGATGAATTCTTGGAGCGGGACTTACGTATTGTTAAACTGAACGTATTAACTGAGCACACGGGAAAAAACTATATTTTTTTTTCCATCGGGGGATAAGAAATATTAAACTTGATTGGCAATATTGGGCAAAAGACATTTAGACGAATTCTTAAATACAATAAAAACAAAAAAAATATAACAAAGAACATAATGCAATATGACAAAAAAAAACAATAAATATGTTTTGATGTATTGAAGACGTCGTAGGTACTATTATATATAATCTAATAATATTCCATGTATTATTTCTATTCTACTATAGTGGGAACCCTTAATATGATAAATTCACTTGTTAAATATTATTTAACCACGTCTGGGTTATATATTAATTCAGGCTATATATAATAGTAATATATAAATATAGATATATATATATTATATATATATATATTTATATATATATAGTAATATTATATTATATTTATATAACTAATATTATATCATATATTATATATTATATTATAAATTACTGTAAATATTGAGGATTAATTCTTAAATTAAAAATGATTACAACAACTAAGGGAGTTAAAATAAAAAACGAGAGGAGGCCCCAGGTTTTATCAAGGATTCATTGAAAAAACATTGAGTTACTGACGCACCGTAAAAAACCAAGAAAGAAAAGCGATTTTTAAATAATTCTCGACCAAACACATGACGAGGGTACATTAGAGGATAAGGAGTCACTGTTTCTGGGCCACTCACAAAGAAAAGCGTAAACTTTTTCCTTTCTTACCCTGTCCTTTAGAGAGGTGGGATCTTTTGAACGATCACAAGCATGGTTTTTTTAGTTTGAGAAATATAAATTATAAAATAATAATAACATTGATTCCTCGTTTTTTTTCTTACTGGAATTACCTTACTTGTTTTAGGGCTTAAATCAAGGGGCCTGGGATACCAAAGGCTTATCCTAAGAATTTAAGGGGACTTAACATGTTAGGCTAACGTAGTATTGCCCACCAACATTTTACAAGAACAAAGGTCACAAGTTTCTACAATATATTTTGACCTGAAAGTTACCATTCTAAAAATTCCCACTACCCTTTACAGTACAAGGACTATCTAAATTTTCCTCACGTCTCAATTGTTAATATTGCTCTATTTTAACTTCTTGATATTTAAGTATTTCGGCTTATTCAATGCTTATGCACAGTTACAGAGATCTGTGCGCGTTTTTCCTCTATGATGGATTCTGTTAATGTTACATAAATACATTTTAGTGTAATAACATCAAATGCCACATATAATTATTTTTAAATAAACTTTGGAAATATGATGATTAATTGATGCGAATAATTAAACTGTAAGTGAATTAAATTCGTAATTTTTAAAAATATTTAAATTAAAAAGATTTTAATTAATAAAGTGTTTAAGCAAAGAACAACTTATTACTTTATTTATCATGAACTGCAAAAAGATGGTCTTAAAGATGATTGTATCAGTAATAGTCAAGTAGAACATAACGCATGAGTAGCTTGGGGTTGTAGGGGGTGCTTAGGTGTTGACATTATAAATTGGACTTTTCTCTTATGCTTTTAGGTATGAAAGAATAGGCAGGTTTTTAATTAAAATTTCATAAGCCCACAATTTTATTTAAGAAATATACTTTTAATATTATCAACTTTATGAAATTATAAAATAAATAACTAATAAAAAAGTTAATTATTTATTTAATTTAGATAGATTTAAATGAAACTTTGATTTATGAAAAATTTTTAGAAGATTATTTGAAAAATTTATTTTTAATTTTATTTGAACGAATGTAGAAGAGTTCGTGTTTTAGATTAAAAAATGCATAAAATTTTTTAATAAAATTCTCACGGTATATGTGTAAGTTAAAAATTTGCAGTGTGGATAAAGTTTAAATCTGTGTGTAGAGTGTAAGTTAAAAATTCTGTTGAGTTGATAAGAGTAAAAAATCTGCGTGTTGTTACGCAATAAAATCTGTGTGATATGTGATTTAAGTGTAAGTAAGTATCTTATAGTGGTCAAATGTAGATTGTTCCATAGTTGAGTGTGTTAATAACTGTTCAATAATTACTGCTTCATGAATATGTGCAAAAGTGTTGTGTGTGTTGTGTAGTGTGTAGTGTGATGTGTGAGACGCGTGGTATAAAAGTGTTAAAAATGTAGTTTATTTCATGGTAAGAATGGTAAGTGTCATAGGGAATGTGTCGATAAGGTTGTCATAGTTGAATTGATGATAAGTGGGAAAAGCTGTTGATGTGTGTGTGTGTGTAGTGTGTGTTGTGTGTTTGTGGGGAACCCGCACGTGATGAGTTATAAGTGTAATTGTAAAGTGACATAGGGAAATGTTGTCATTAAAGTGTCATATTGAAGCTGCTGTTAATTAAAATTCATAGTGCATGTGGGTGTTCTAAAGTAATAAAACCCAATAGCAAATTTTGTCAAGTACTTAAAGTATGAAATACTAAAATTAAAAGTCATGATAAAAAAAATAAATATAATTAAAAATATAATTAAAAAAAAAAAAATAATAAAAAAAAAATACAAAAATAATAGATTAAAAAAACAAAGAATGAAAATAATTTTAAGCTTGAGGTTGAAAAAAATAAAACCAAAAAATAAAAAAAAACATCGTCGCTTACTTAAATCTAATAGCCTGACAATCAGTCCTTCCGGCAAGTTTAAAACCCAGTAAAGCAGGAAGTAAAGCAGTTAAAAGCAGGAAAAGTTAGCGAGTTTAAAGCAGTTAGCAAGTTTGTCATCCTTTAAAGGCAGTTCAAATATAAAAAAAGCATAATAATCCCCCCTTGGATTATCATCTCCTTTACTTTATGATTTTTACTGGACTTTTTACTGGCGTTTAAGTACTGTAATGTTATAAATTAATATTGAGTTAAGCAGTAAAGAAAAAAACATAAAGTTTTAAAGCAGTTTTAAGAACAATGACGTTGTTAAAGCAGTCTAAAGCGACGTTAAGAAAAACAAAGCACGCAACTAGCACCCACAACTCACAAATCCCCCTATATGTTGTTTTAAGTTCCCCCAGACCTCTATTGAGTTTTAGCTGGCTTTTTACTGCTATTAAGGAGTAATGTACATGATAAATGCAGTTAACAAAAGATTAATATTGCCAGTATTTAAAATAAGTAGCCCAGCTCAACCCGATTTAGTCTGGAGGTAATTCGCAATAAATCAACTAGCTAAACAACAAAAACATATTTGAGTCATTAAAGCAAGCATATCCACAAACATTCATGAAAGTAATCATAAAGCGCCCAAACACATACTAGACATACTTTTTGACGTTACAAATCACACAACGCACCAGCCCCCTAAACAACAATCCCATAGTTAAAAGCAGTAAAGGCAGAAAACCACAAAAAGACATTACTAATTACCCCCTTAGGTGTTAGGTCACCACCTCTATTGATTTAATCAATAATATTTAACTGCCATCTCTCTCAAAATGGGCCGGCACCGCTTACATACAGTCATCGAATTAATCATTGCTTTATTAAAGCAGTGAATCAAATGCTTATCCTGCTTAATAAAAAGAAAGACTCGTTGCGCACACATATGTCTAAGTAAAAAAAATAACTGACCCACACACAAAACTCAACCCAATAGTAACTCCCATACACCACCACCGCACTACACCACCCGCGCACACACCTCACAAAGCACAGAAGCGACATATCTACCAACATACCACCACACTCCACCGTCACCACACATGAACACGACACCACATTAAACACATTACACCCCGCCACCCCAACACTCTCTTTCAACAAAAAACTCTCTCACACAAAAGAACTCATGCACACAACAAGCACACAAGGCAATCGAAACACCTCCCCCACAATGAAAAAAACACACAGTAAATACACACATATCGCGTGAGAAGCCAACAAACGCGAACAATAACGTCCGCGCATCCTAACAGACCGTCACCAACCCACACATAAACATTACTCTCATGCGCAGCTAAGTATGCACTAATTAAGACAAAGAATGACGGGATCTGTACCCCATCTGGGAGTTTACAGTTTTAGTTCGCGAAGAATGTTTGTTGAATAAAACAGGCTTACGTTTTACAAATACGAGAGAACGTGAAAAAATAAGAGCAATAAGAAGGGGGAGAGAGTAATTAGACTAATAATATTCGAACAGTTTTGATTCTCATGGATAAATGAGTATAAAGATGGAACAAAAAAAAAAACAAACAAAAAATGACCCAAAGGAACCACGTAGATGTGCAGAACTATATAAGCAACCGACCGTACACATGAATAAAAGCGATACCGCATCAGCAGCCGTTAACTTAACGCGCTGCTCGACGTACTATAATACTGACAGTACCAGAGCTAACCTAGGTTAGTATGTACTCCCCTTTTCTTCAACACTAAACATTCGAGCGAGCCGGAATTACTAACGCGCTCACTCAAAAATCCGGCACGACACAGCAGAACCCGAACAACGCTGACATCGACGCCCCTAGCAACGCGACACAGCAGGCAGAGTTACCAGCTTAAAGAACCCAAAACCCCTCGCAACAAAACCAACGCAGGCGCCGGCGCCCGTCTCGTGTCGAAGGTTCGTAGGCATTCAAAACTCCTCACAGACATACCACAACGTGACGCTTGCAACGACACGCAGCCTCTCCAGGACCAATGACACCAGCTACTCAACAGACAGGCACCGCTCGGCTATGTCAAGTAAAGCCAGATAGAGGCTGTACGGTAAATAGACGCGGTATACCGCAGTGAGCGTACGCACGCGTGCTCGACGAGAGATGCACCACACACACGAACACAGGTGAGCACGCGTTGAGGACGACGTGAGCGCCTTCCCAAGACTCCACACGAATACACAATATAAGCGCAAGCTCATACGAGAGAAACAACGAAAGTGAAGGACACAAACAGACGCGCAAGAATGCACAGGATAACACAACACCAGGGCCCTCAGCAGCGAGTCATAGTCATCAACACATGTATGTGGACATCCGCGATCGACGGAATCCTAATCCCACCAATCCAACCACATGCACACACCACATACCACACATAGACACGCGACTCACACGAGACCATGAGAGTGGGCTCTGAGCGAGACACAGTCG
This sequence comes from Trachelipus rathkii, assembly GCA_015478945.1. NCBI lineage: Eukaryota > Metazoa > Arthropoda > Malacostraca > Isopoda > Trachelipodidae > Trachelipus > Trachelipus rathkii. Next base: position 68,845 of record JABUQX010053686.1, on the reverse strand, counting down.
AACATACTTAAATATCCTCAGGCCATCCCAAAATCTGCCTAGCATAAACACCGGCAATGCTATAATAAGAGGATGTAGAAGACGCATTAAAATAAGATACACAGTATACTCAGATGACAAAACACAATATGGATGGAGAGTGACGAATCGAAGCCCACAACCCAGATGATCCAATGCGACCGAGACCCACCATCTCCAACGCTACAGACCATTAACTAGCTTCAGAGATCAACCGTTGGCCGAATGATGCTGGTGTGCAGTCTAACGTGTCAACGCTTCAGCAATACTCGGATTCGACCGTCAACTGTGCTAAGACACACAACAACCCGTGTCACAGCAGGCAGACACTGAGTCAAGCATACATCAGTGTAAATCAATCCCACGGCACATTCATTACATCCATAAAGAGTGAGTCATAGCACACAAACTGCTCCTAAATTACTCGAACTGTAGGAAAGAGAAGCCGTTCGCAAGCGGCTCCCACCCAAATGTGCCCGCAAAAGCAAGATGTCAAAAACACCAACACCTCACAAGAATAGTGACCACACAACCTTAAAGATAATAGAACGAACCGACCCAGACTTATAAACAAGGGGACTAGAAAACTCATAAGCTAGAAGCATCAATACCTAGGGAACATCCATAGACAGTACCATTCATACATCATACCACCAATCGAGCAGGGGATTTGTGTGTTCCGAGCACAACCACAAAAGACACACATAGATTTACTCACCTACATACAAACTGGCTGAGGGCCAACCCGTGTGCAATGGCGCCGGCGCGACAACCGCCCCCGTATTAGGAATCAGCATAAACCATATCAGGCTTCAGGGGAAGGTATACCACCCTAAAGAACCACCGCCTCGCGAGTGTCGCACGCAACAGGCCAGTGCCCACCATCAGTTACGCCAATAGAGGCCAACCAGCGGTGTAGCAGCCCAACCAATTCGCATCAGGCACTCACGAGCAAGTCGGGCACTCGAGCCTGTTGCGGAGCATGATCATATCTACGGGGCGACATGCAAATCCCCAACACGACCTTGAGACTCACTTCCACTCATGTCGTAGAACTCGATGTGGCCCCAAACCAACCCGTCGGACAAATTATCAAACCATTCCCCACCTCACCCTGGCACTCAATTTCTAACCTTAACTTTCACCTGCAGAAACCACTATAGAACCATCAACTATCAGACACTTCTCTTTACGGTGGTTGGGGGAACCATTCAGAAAGCCATTGTCAAAAGTTAGGACGTGGGTCCAAAAATTTGACCCTGAGTATATGGGGGGCAAGGTCAACAGACCGAAACAATATCCATTGCATCAAAACCAAAGTGGGACATTCAAAGGAAAAGCTTACTGTCCCTCTTAAAAGGAAGGGATAAAAGAAATTAACCGTTGGGTTCAAATTCTCGAAAAACCCATGGTCATTATGGCAAGGTTAAAACCCGGGAAAATTTCTGGTTTCTTCAAAAAACAAGGTAAAGGACATCAAAAAAATAGGCTAAGGCACCTAAAAGGGAAGCCCAGAAATTACGTGGGCCAAGAACAAAAGGGGACCCATGTATGTATATGCAAGTGGTTAGCCGGGAAAATTTGATTTCATGATCAAAACTATGATCATTAGTCAGGTAAAAAAGAATAGGCCTAAAGCCCCTTTAAAAGGAAGATACAAAACTTTAACCGTGGGGCAAAATTGGACCCATGGAATTACCAGAAAGGGGATTGATCGGAACAAATTCAGGAGTTGGTCAAAAAAACTTGGACCCCAATGGAAGACAAAAAGGGGTAGGGGCAATATTCTGAAAAAATATTTACCCCGTGGGCCAAAAAATTGGGGACCCAATGAAAAGACCAACAAGGCTAGCCAAAAATTTACCGTGGTCAACAATTGAAAGAAGACCTGGCACAACAGGGGCATCACACAATAAAAAGTCCGTTAAGCCAAAATCAAAATTTACCGTGGGGCCCAAAAAATGGGCCCACGGTAGATCACAAGAGAGTAGGACCTTATAATTACCGGTAGGCAAAAATTGGGGCCCACGGCGTACGGAAAAAAATTGGGGGCAACCAAAAATAGGCGTAATCGTACAAACGGGTTGGGCTGGACGCCGAACGTTTGCGGGCAATAAACATTCTTTTCGCAAGGGTTTGGCACAAAACATTTGAACCCATGTCGGGAAAAAAGATTAGGGGTCGCGGTTGAACTACCGTACAAACGTGCTCGGAACGCAAACCGTTTTGGCGGGAACCCTTCTTCCGAAAGGGGTTGCCAAAAACATTTCAGAGGTTGGCGAAAAAACATTGGGTTGGCCAAAAAAATAGATTAGGGTTTCTCAAAAAACCTTAGGTTTTCTCAAAAAACAACAGATAGGGATTCCTTCAACAAAAATTTTAAAGAGTTGCCGAAAAAAAACTCCGGGGCCAAAAATGACCCCATGGAAGACGGGCAAGGGATGGCGAAAAAAAGGTTTAAAAGTCCCAAAAAAGGAAAGGCCCAAAAAGTTTGGAGTTCAGTTAAAAAAAAAATTTTGGGCTCAAAAAAGGTCAAAGGCCAAAAAAGGTTAAAGGTCAAAAAAGGTCAAGGGCATAGGTAAAATTGGGCTCAACAAAAAAAAGGTCCCAGGAAGTCGTTTTAAACAATCAAAGGCGGAACTTTAGGTCAAATGACCAGAAACACGGATCCAAATGTTAAGGCATGACTCATATGTTATTTATTTATTTCATATGTTAAAGAAACCTTATGTCCCAGCAACTTAATTTGTAATATCTCAATTCATTATTATTATTATATCTATTATATTCTTTTGTTTTGGTAAATGAATGACCGAGATTTCTGTCATTATATTATTTGACTTTTATTATTCATCAATATAAATTATATATTTTATATTTTGATATTATATATAGATTTTATAATTTTATTTTTCATTTTAAAAAACTGCGGTCCAGAACCTATATTTCGCAAATTTATATCATATTTATATTAATTATTATCATTATATTATTATTATATTATTATTTATTATTGATTTTTATATTATTGTCTATTATTATTTATTTTTATTTGTATTCTTTAATTGTATAAAAATAGTATTTCGAATTTACATTAGGTTACTCAAATTAATTCACCATAATTATTTTCGAGGGCTCAAAAAGAACAAACATTGTGATTGAATTAGTAGGCCTAATTGTATGAAAATTGTGTAAAGAAAATTAAATACTAAATACAGTGCTTACAAAAGCTTAAAAATTATTGTAAGTTAATAAATATGTACATATATCTTTTCTTTCTGCAAACCTTGTTTTTAAATTTGGGAAACTTTATGAAAGTAATTGAACCTGTTTAGAAATTTTGCAAGAGGGGAGATCAGGGGCAGGAAGAGATTCCACAGATCTTAACTAAAATATAAAAGATTATCTCTTTCTCAATTTTTTGTCTTTAATATATATTTATAAAAAATTATTATATTATTTATTATCTATAATTATATATTATATTATATTATTATATTATATATATATTTATTAATATATATATATTTATGTATATATTTTATATAGTAACATATATTATTATATAATTATAGTATCATAATTAATTATATCATAATTAAATATTAAATATTTTTTATAGTTATTTATTAATATATAAGATCAGTAACACTCTCTAACCGAGCAAGCACACTGCATGCAGACTCCCACCTATCACATAATGCACTACCTATTCACCACCAAGTCGCATTACCTTCTCGCACCTTCAGACGACACACGCTCCTACTTCTCAGCAACAACTCAGACATCCAAGAGCTCCACCGAGTATTAGACGCAGACACGTGAGCCAACAGAGTACCAACATAAACAGTACATATTAATTTATATATGTTAATTAAATATTATTATTATTTAGTTAGTAATAAGAAACTAGTACAATATAGTATGTATGAAATATATAGTGAATGTAAACATTAAAACGAATAAGTAATAATACTATATAAGTTACACTTTCACTAAAGTAATTATGGAAGATAATATAACACACCAATTATCTGCAGAGGCCGAGTGTATTCAGATCTTACAACATTTAAAAATAAGAATCAGCATCAGAATGTTATTACTTGCTCATTTATTTTTTTATTTCTTTTGCGCTCCATACATTTTGTTTTTATTTAAGAATCCAAACAAACCACAAACCAGCAAAAGTAAACACAGCATTATTATATCAGATCCACAACACAACACCGGAAAAAGACATTTAGAAAACTAGCAATTGGCAATGGAAACAACAACGAAATCAACAAAAATAAAAGATCAAAACACCGTAATTATGGTCGCCTGGGACCAATTCCACACCCCGCGTTACGTGACCCAACAAAGCCTGAATCTGATCCATTCTATCGTTGTGCTTTGCTGCCCGGAATTGTCGCATCTGGAACACTAATGTGTATAAATGATTTTGCGTCGCTAAGCGGATGGAACCCTACCATTGTCGAGAGTATTAACAAATGTAATATATAGGATATTATATAGTGATACTTTATAATATGTGACACATAAGGACGAAGTAAAAAAAAGAACATTAATAAATAATAAATACATTAAGGGTTTATATAATTTGAAAATTACAAAATGAAAAAAAAGAAATCCAGTATTAAATTATATTTATCTTAATGTAATCGACATACTAAAAAAACCACAGTTTCTATCTATAATTGTACCCGAGTTTGGGTCTCTCTACCTTATATACATACCCTAGAATAGCTCTTATTTATATAAATTTAATTTCTTAATTAAAAGATATCTAGTAAACTAAACATAGAGTTGGCTAATGTAGAATAATTACCATTAGTCGATATAATTTTAACTTCATCCATAATATGGATATTATCTACTATCCTGGCCGCATGTTGACGCGTTTTATTTATGTCTATTATTGTGACCATTTCCTTTGATTGAAATTGTAAACACTATTAGATACAATATACCAGTTAATTTAGCTTCCTAACATCGACAGTACTTCTGGTCTATGCCACTACTCTGGTGGTTATATCCATGGGTCATAGCAGTTTCCAACAATAATAATAATTTTATTTAAACCTGTCATAAAATCTTAAAATGTACTCATCTCATTTATATTTATTTCGGTACCTAAAATCTTCAATTCTTTTGACATACTGAGAGTGAGGCGAAAGTTTCTAAATTAAGTAATAGTTATTACGGATAACTGATTTTCTTCAAGTAACTTTTGAAAAGATTAGAGGTAAACCACTTCTTTTATTCTTAATTTTCCCATGGATGTTGTTGTTTGTTTTGTTGTTTTCTTTGTTGACTTTCAATGTTTAGGACGGCAATGTATGTTGATTGTTTGTTGCTGTTAGGTATTATGTTGTTTCTATGTTTTGTTAGTAATTTGATTATTTTTGTTGTTGTAGTTGTTGGTTTGTTATGTTTGTGATGTCTGTTGTTCTTAAACTTTGAGTATATTGAGTGTGTTTGTTGTTGTGTTGTTTTGAGTTTGTGAATTATTTGTTATGTCTGATTGGTTATGGTTGTTGTTTGTATTTGTTGAATATGAGAAATAGAGGTATGATTAGGGAGGAATAAAGATTTTTAAGTTAAAACTAATTGATTTATATTTTAAAAACAAATTTGCTTAATTTTTAAAGATTCAAGATTATAAATTATTAACCCGCTGTATTATCCCGCCTTGATTTTACAAATAAAAACAATCTTATAGTATTATAAATCTATCAATAATTTAGTAAAATTTTTTCTCGTTCAATTATATTTTTGGTGAAATTGTGTTGTAATAACGGAGTGTCTTTGTTTTAGCTTTTATAAAGCGAAATTTATACTACCAAAGAGTTGGAACATGAAGTTCTTGCGCGGTTCCCCTTGCACGCGTCTTACAAATTTTTTCATTTTGTCTATTAGCATCCGATTTAATTTACTGTTATTATATGTAAGACGTGTACCGACCTTAGGAATCGTTTCACGAAGGTTCTTACGTGCTTTTAATAATCAAGTAAGCAGGTGAAAAAAAGAAGATGAGGAAAAACCATAAGGCCTAAAGATGACCAGACACAGAATATGCGGTTAGGTACATATCAGTATCTACCGTGGTGGAGACCAAAAGACTATCGTTTGAATCAGGGTGAAACCATGGTGTAAAGAGTGTCCTACCAAACAAATCGCACGAGTATATAGTCGTACATATAAATGTTAACCTCAACAATTATTAATCTTTTCCACGTATGAGGCAACTAATTTTTGTAAACATATGTGTTTCCCCCTTTAGGGATTATAACTGTCCACAAAAGATTTAAAAGGATTTCCTATTTATGTATTGCAATTTTACATTAAGCTTAAATAAAAAAAAAAAGAATTAAACGTTTAGGTGAGCGTTCTTTCAAACAGATCTTTGGTATGAATTGAGAGAAACATTCTAAAAATATATTATTGAAAACTTAGAAGAGAGAGAGAGTTATTTATATGATTCTTTACTGATGTCGCCTATAAAAAGTAAGGGTGTAACTCTATGGAGTACGGGAGAATCCATTACCGGGGAAACTCTGTTTTTTGCAAGGGGATTAACTATTCTGAATTCCCAGAAGAAAACAAGCCTGGAGCCTCTCATTTAATTAAAATTCTAGAGGACAACAATAACACATCGAACCACGCAACCATATCATTAGACTCAAATACCGTGTAAACGATTACAGAGAAATATAGACTTTATGAATTTGAAGGAAGTCTGTTCCAATATTCTTTGTCAATAAGCTAATTATCACAATTATTTTAAGTGAGTTATATATTTTATTTATTCAAAAATCAATCTTTGTTAAAAAAAAAAGAAATTTTACACCATTATAATATTTAGTGATAATACCAATTCCCTCTACCGCTCATAATCATATATAGTGCTCAAAGCACCCTTCCGTGCAGGAAGGTGTCTGCTGACTTGAAGAGCATTGCACTGAACTTCAAGTAAGAGAAAAGGAGGCCATTCCGATGGTTTCCGCACGTAGTAGAAAACCGGTAATTGTAATACGCCTTAAACAGTCATTGGCCAATATGAAAAAAATAAATCTTATTTTTTTTTCAGCCCCCCCCCCCTTATAATAAAGTGTTTTCATTATGATATCAGAGAAAACCCCCCACTTTAATTTCTAGAGTGATAATATAAATTGCTAGTCATAAATTTATGTAAACTGTCTTATTAAACCCACGTAACACTTCACATGATTTTATTGTCATCACATCCCCTTACCAACCCTTAATAAAAAATATTTTTATATATATTGAAAGTATCAACTTCCATTTTTTTTTAAATTTTTTTTTTTATTTTGGATTCTATATTCATTTATTTAGTGTTTTTTTTATGTGATAGAAATATTTTAGAGAAGAAGAAGAAAGATTAAAATGTATAACTTGGTAATATGATGATGATAGATGAGATTTAAGGATTCAGTCGCATTAATGTTTAAAAAAATAATCTATAATTTTTTTTCAGTATCATGAGCTATTGTCTTATATAGACCCAAAGATTGGAATGAGAATAATCACCGTAAATTGTGATCCAAAATATGAATGATAACTTGAAGGTGAAACATATGTGAAATTTCCAAAATTTTTCTAGTCTGGCAGAAATTTCCCTGACGCCGATGTTGTTTTTAAGCGTTGTTCCTTGTAAAATTTATTTTCAATCCGTCCCGGGATGGAATCCCCGACAAACAAACAACTTTCAAAGCCTTAATATCTAACCACGATCCCCAGTCGACGGAGAGTTAGTAGCTGTCATACCGATCCGGTCGACCCGTAATCATTTCTGCCCCTACAAGCCATAACCCCACCAATATGCATCTTCGGCAACAGGTGGATCCAATGTAATCCGTGATTAAACAAGGCCAGGCCTAATTAAACCCAGTGTTATTAGCATAGAGAGCGGTGTTTAAAGGAACAAGCCCAGTAAGATACAGTCCGACGGAGAGTGTTAAGTGTATATACAGAGGAAATTAGCTTAACTTTACTACAATTTCTTGTACCATTGTATCCACTTATCTCTACAGCCAAACGACTTATAATGCTTATTTCTAATATTCCGTAGCCATTAACGAATATTACCTAGCGTCCACCCACCGCAAAAATAAACCAGGGAAACTAATAAAATCCCCGGAAAAGTAGGATTAAGATGGCATAATTACTATGCTCGGAACCCTAGGACAAAGGACAGATGACATATGTACAAAGGGTGTGGATTTAACTTTCATTCAGGTTTAAAGAAAAATGTTTTAATGCGAGTCTTCAACTCTTTACCTCTATAAACCTTCTGAAAACAAGCATGAACCAGGCATCAGAAAGTTACCAACAAAAGAATCTAGAATTCTTTCTTAAGTGATTATCCATCAGTAAGCATTTATCAATTACAATTTTTGGCAAGTATCTATAACTGTGTTTACCCCCTGGAAATCACCTTCCAAACTCTAATAAACATATCACCAATCAACAACTGCAAACTATAAACTTGTCTGATAAGAAGAAAAATATTTAGGTAATGATTTTAATTACTCAAAAATTATTAAATTATAACATAATAAATTTTTTATTTATGTCATGGTATAATTTATACTCCAACCTAGAAAAGATATACCGTAATATTTTCTTATACGCTCACCTTTCAAACTTCGTTTTTTTACAGCAAAATTAATCATTTATACTAGTTCATAACCTTTATGAAACAAAGATATAAAGAACAAGAGAAAGGTTTCTTTATGCTATGAACTATGCGTATTAATATAAATAGTTTTGAAACAACTCTTTTACGGTTTCTAATAAACAATAGTAGAAGGTTCAGTCTGAGGAGAATTTGGAAAAAGAATCGGAAATGACAGAATAAATAAGGAATCAGTCGATTCAGAAGAAATTTATATATAATTATGTTTAAAAACTAGAATCCCATTTGTCGTTATTATAAAATACAAAATTACATTCTAAAATATAGTATGAGCATATAGTTTGCTTTATTAATTTAAATTAGTAATTTTATTTTTAAATTATTTTTTTATGTTAATTAATTTATTATGTTAACACCTGATTTACTTTTCAGCGTGTTCAAATACATGAGATACTAAGTTGGGTATATAGTTAAAATATATAGTGCTAACAATAAAAAATTTAAAGGAAGACCGATTTCTTTATTGGTTTGAGGAATGTGAGTGAACGTTTCCATGTTCATGAATCGAGAGAATGTTATTAAAAGAATCTGTGTTTTTCAATTTTTTCACAGATGGAGCTTTATCAAACAAGGGAGAGCTTAATGTTTTAAATAGTAAAGAAAATAGGTGTATGTTATAAATATAAATCAACGGTTTAAAGGATAATTTACGGATTAGGTACATTTAAGAATTAGTTAAACAAGATGGAAGATTAGGATAAATTAGTTTTAGGAAACCTTGGATAGGATATAATAATTAGAGTATTAGGAAATACTTTTCAGATGTCATAGGTACTTAGAATTTAAATTCTTGGTGGAAATGACGAGAGCAGGACAACAGGACTTCGCTGGCTCATCAAAAAACGGGCTGCAAAAAAACCGTAAACAGGAATTGCAGCATGAAATTTTCTGTAATATTCAGAGTTTCCTTAAATTAGCACCGAGTCGTTTCGGCGTGCTTTTTTGAAATTTGCTTATATTCTGTAAGAAATATATTAATAAATACTTTACGATCATGTAGTATATGTATATTATTGCAGAGGTCAGACCATTAAATGTGGTTTTTAACAACGTTCTAGAGGATCATATTTCACCTCCCCTAAGCAGATATCGATGGACCACTACAAAACGAGACCTATTAAAATATGCCACTTTATAAAACAAAGTGCATCGGGGATGAGAATAGATCGTTTGGAGTAATTTTGAGAAGATTTATCTGGGTATCGGGTGCTGCATTATTAAATTTACAAATTAAGCCGTAGTGTTTTCTACAATAACTACAAATCCCCAAATATTGTAAGCAATTGTGTATTTGGTTGACCACCTTCAATTACAAAATCTCACACAGCATATGCTTAATTGCCTCAACTGGATTTAGGATTGTAGTGATTCTTTATGATGGTATTCAAGGTATTCAGTGATCCACGATTTTTAGAACGTAGACACAGTGACTGATCTAACCAGAAATAATACCTCACTTAAATAGATTTTTTATATGTAACCAAGTATGAACCGTTTTGAAGCGCAATGCTATAGAGCAGCATTAATTAATGTGTATCGATGTGATGGAATTGCCTTCTTTATATCAGTATTTTCCCTCTTTTATGTACTGAGGAAAAAGGTGCCAAAAAATTCTAAAGGTCACTCGAAGAATACTAATGTGGTTGAAAATCCCAGATAGAGTTGAAAATAGTAACAGATTTTGTGTAATTCTGAAAAAAATCATAAACCATAGTCAGCAAATTTACCTCCCACATAATGTGCTCCCACATGCCCAAGGAGTACGGAAATTAATTATTCTGTATCCTTCTTCACGTGTAAGCTCTGTTTCCATCCCATTCCTTCTTGACAACCATGCTCTTACTGCTAAGCAGCATATACTAATTCACAGAAACAGAGAATGTTTGGAGAGATTCGTGCTCCGACTCATGTCTCACCCAACGCCCATGCGTAAGCACGACTCCTCAAGCTTATGTCTAATCCTGTGGCAAACTCACGAAATTATCTCATTCCTTATGAAAACACTAAAACCGAGGACTATATGTAATATCAACTTATATGTATTTTTCACTAAAATCAGGACTAATCACTGTTGACTACTACCTCGTACCATACAAAATTAACAAATATGGCACTGAGAAAATGTACTACTTTAACAAGTAAAGTAAATAACAATGTATCTTTATTTATGTTGAGTACTATGAGAATATAGAATTAAGGCAGACAATTAACCCGCTAAATATAGACTATGCCACAGAACATAAATTTAATGTCAATTCATCACAATTGAGTCATAAGACCATAATTATGCTGAATACTTGCACACCAAGGGCAGAAGATCAAATCTATTACATAACATAAAAATATGTACAAAAAAATAATACCTATATCATCTTAGCACCCAAAAATATAAGAGAGAGTTTCTGCTTTAGTTCCCACACTTGAATATATTAATCCCCCGAGGTCAGAATTACGTCTAGAATAATCTGAGTAGAATGTACTATCAGGACTTGAAGTGAAGTAAAACCTTTGATATAACACTCAAGAGGAAGATGATGAGAACATGTTAACATATTCTTCTGTTGCTCAAATCAATGTGCCGCAGGAGGTACCCAAAGTATAATGCATTCAGAGGTGATTACATTTTCCATCATGTAAAATGTACATTGTGGTGTTTAAAATAGATATAATGGAGTAAAAACAGGACTAATAGCGAGATTATGCTCGTTCAAATTCTAAAATGAGAAACAAAGTTGTCAAGTTAAAGTGTTGGAAATTCATTGGCTTATATTATCTATTGAGAATTTAAAATGCATGTAAAAATGGAATTACTGGTGAAATAACATATATCCATTTTTTTTTTTTAACAATGTTTATATAATATTAAGAGTTAAATAATAAATATATCTCATAAACTATCTTACCATTAATATTCTTAACTCTTAGTAAGGATTAAATCTGAATATTTACTTACTAGGAAGACGTTTAAAGGTATGAAACCCTAAGAACAAGAGGACTTGTGTCTAGAAAAATTTCATTAGCGTAATATTGCGTAAATTTATGATAAATAAAATTTGAAAAATACTTTGTTCTGTGTTGTGATGCGACGAGTTGTGCTGACAGATGCATCAATATTCAAGCAAATTCCATGGCTTAGCGAACGACCAAGACACATCAGGCCTGGTTCGTGAGCGCCCAACTCTAAATTTTCTCGTATTATATACTAGGTGGAGAAGTAGAGTATAATGTGTTCAAATGAAATAAATTGCTGCGCTTACTCACTACCCAGCGAAGAATGAGGAAAAACGAGATAAGAAGAGTATTGAAATTTGAATGATTGAATAACTAGGTAGTACCTGTCACAAGTAATTATGAAGAACTATACCACTGCGAACTGGTAAGTCAGGAGGAACGTGTCCTTATAAATGTCACCGTTAGCTGAAATTACAAAATATGCCCAATACTGCTGCGTCCATTTGGAATAAGGGACCCTACTTTGATTTGTGTTGCTCGCTAATATGAGATTGATTGCAATTAAATAGAAAGTGTATTTATAGTTAGGTACTTCCCCATGAAGAGATATAGGAGAATAAAAGTAAAATATGTAAAATTCTAAATAGGAGTTTATTAAAACCCATGCTGAGACCATATAGTACTGTGGGCCACTAATATTAAGTCTCTATCCTCCGCTTGAAACATACTAAAATCAAAAAAACTACGACCTCTGTCTGCATAGAGCCTTGAATGGTGAATTTCACTGCAGAATTTTTATAACACCCACCTTACTATACCATAAACCAAAATTAAGAGTAGGAATAATACTTATGTGAATTATCTCACTGCAGTATCATATAGAGGAAGACTTGTCGAGATCGCTACTAATAAGCAATCTTTCCAACTCTCATAATTTGAAAAGGACAATGATTATAGATAGTTATGCGTCATACACAGAATGAACTATAATAACCGAGCTCTGATATATTGATTTAATATTATTATTTTCTTAGATAGTGAATTGTCTTCACACATTTCTTCTAGAAACAAAATCTCTTAACCATTTGCATTTCTAATTATATATATACAATGGTATGTCTTTATAATTTAAAATCAAATGAATAATGAGCTATAATAAAGTATTATATTCTTTTAACAAAATAGATTTTAATATTTAATGATTATAAATAATAAGATTAATTAGATGATTATACTATTAAACCACAAAAATAGTATATCTATCTAAATAATGTTAGCTTGCTAACGTTATTATTTTATAACACTTCTTTGTCTTGAAGGATTAAACTTACCCTTGCTATCAACTTTTCAAATAACATCATAGTAAGTGATAAATCATCGTATGTAAAAACAAAGCTAAGAGTTTATGAACGTGGATGGGACCACCATTAGAAGCAACAATGACTGGAATTTCCCTGAATAGAACAGATAAGTAAATGAGAACCACAATTACACCTAAGAGAGCCGACACATCAAATTAGGCCAATTAATATATTTGCCCTACTATTAAGGTTGGTAAATAACTCGATCACCGTTCTTGATGGTAACGTCTCAGCGAAAGTTAATTTTTCCTAGATTAGCGAAATTGGCGAATTTAAGCTTAGAATACGACGAGTCTGAAAATCAAGCTCTATGGACCTATAATTGTAGACAACCAAGAAAGAAGGATGATTGCTTGCGAATGTCGCTAGAATAAGTAAGATAATCTTGCAGAAAGAAAGGTCAAAGATGCTTAAAATACACAAAAAAAACTGCATTAATTGGTAATAAGAGTGTGGAAAAGATTTGTGTATTTAGCAAAACCAAGCAAATGAGGACACAACCACCCTGTAAGATTTTACAGGAATTTTAAGATTATGGAATGAATGAGTAGCAAGTAAATAATATAGAATTCAAATTATTAATTAACCAAGTTAGATATCCCTTAAAATCCCCTTTTGTGAGGGGAAAACGTTAAAAAAATAGAAAATTCTTACAATAAGACAATTAGAGGATCATATAATTGATGAATTTTAAATAAAGCATAAGGGCAAGAAACTTCAAAAAAGTCAAAAATGCGTTCTTCCGCACCTAGCACGAATCTATAAATGTTATGGCAAGTATTGGATAATAGAAAATATCTAATTCATCGTCCTATAATATTCAAGCTACACCATCTCAAAATTAATTTAATTTTTACATCAAAAGAATCGAGACCAAAACAAAAACATAGTATTCACTAACCATGCCCAAGAAAAGTAATAGATCCATTAATTTGTAGAATATCACCATCAACTTATATAAGAATGTTAAAATGTATGGTTATCATACAAACATTATACATCCATAATCATTAAATCTATTTTTTAAACTAATACACTTTATACAGTGAAGAAGATAGAAAAGATAAATTTTAAAATAAACCAAAGAGCCAAGTATTCATTTTTCACATATTATAATCACTATATATATATCTCCAGTTTCAACCCTGCTCTCAATAATAACGGTGGTCAGTTGAACTTACAATTACCATAAGAGCTTAAAACATTAAGTTTACAGAAACGTTTCACGTACAACTTACAATTACCATAAGAGTTTAAAACATTAAGTTTGCACAAACGTTTCACGTACAACTTACAATTATCATAAGAGTATAAAACATTAAGTTTACAGAAACGTTTCACGTACAACTTACAATTACCATAAAAGTTTAAAGCATTAATTTTACAAAAACGTTTCTCTTACAACTTTCAATTACCATAAGAGTTTAAAACATTAAATTTACAGAAACGTTTCACGTACAACTTACAATTACCATAAAAGTTTAAAGCATTAAGTTTACAGAAACGTTTTACTTACAACTTTCAATTACCATAAGAGTTTAAAACATTAAGTTTACAGAAACGTTTCACGTACAACTTACAATTACCATAAGAGTTTAAAACATTAAGTTTGCACAAACGTTTCACGTACAACTTACAATTATCATAAGAGTATAAAACATTAAGTTTACAGAAACGTTTCACGTACAACTTACAATTACCATAAAAGTTTAAAGCATTAATTTTACAAAAACGTTTCTCTTACAACTTTCAATTACCATAAGAGTTTAAAACATTAAATTTACAGAAACGTTTCACGTACAACTTACAATTACCATGAAAGTTTAGAGCATTAAGTTTACAGAAACTTTTCACACACAACTTACAATTACCATAAGAGCTTAAAACATTAAGTTTACAGAATCGTTTCGCAAACAACTTACAAATACCATAAGAGTTTAAAACATTAAGTTTACACAAACGTTTCACGTACAACTTACAATTACCATAAGAGTAATATAAGGAGAGAGAGAGAGAGACGAGAGAGGGACAACTTACAATTACCATAAAAGTTTAAAGCATTAATTTTACAAAAACGTTTCTCTTACAACTTTCAATTACCATAAGAGTTTAAAACATTAAGTTTACAGAAACGTTTCACGTACAACTTTCAAATGCCATGAAAGTTTAGAGCATTAAGTTTACAGAAACTTTTCACACACAACTTACAATTACCATAAGAGCTTAAAAATATATATATAATATAGTATATATCGTATAGGACTGGTATCTTCTAAAAGTCAGTTAACCGATTATATACTCGCACGGAACGATGTATCGATTTTTCTTTCGATTATTTCAAGGCAACAGTGCGTTTATGTATGTCTCATAATTTACCTTTTTTTTTTTTTTTTTACGAAGAGGAATACCCACACACTCAGCATCGCAAAGATTAGGGCGCAGTCCAGGGTCTTCTCGGCTCAAAGCGGGGGAACGGGGGGCGACTCGTCCCTCTGTCCCCGTCGGCTCGAGCCCTAACAAAAGCAATAAAAAAAGAAAATTATAAAAAATAACAATATAAAAAATTAACATGATAAAAAAAGCAACCTTGTGGAAACTCTCGGGATCTTTCTATTTGGAGTTTTTAGCTAACACGTCACACTGCAGGGATGCACGAGCAGAGCTGTGCGATCTTCGATATCAACGATTAAGTTTATGTAACTTCCTTTATAGCGATAAAGTGCATATATATATTATTCATATAGTACTATATACTATCAAGTTTGTTATATATATATATATATATATTATATAGTATAATATTAGCTATATATATAATATATATATCTATATAGTATAGTATATAATATATATAGTATATATATATAATAGTATAGTATAATATATAAATATAGGTCTATAATAATATACATATTCAATATATATATATATATATAATATAGTATACTATGTATATATATATATAGCTTATACTATATATATAATATATATAATAGTATATATATATATATATAATATAATCATACCTTTGAATATATATATACGATGCAAGTGTAAGACTAGAATTATAACCTAGTACCGAATCCAATTACACAATACTTGAAAGGTAATACAATGAAACATATTTCCAAAAACATCCTTCAAACGTTTTGAGAACAGGAAGGGAAATTTTTTTCCATATTTTTTGAAGATAAATTATCTCTTAAGTAATTACTCGTATTTACATAAGATCAAAAGGGTTTACAGTACATTAAATTACGTAATTGTATATATAAATTAAACCCTACTTCAATTAAGCTCAATCTATAAATTACAATTGAAAAGAGAACACGAATTAAATCTTATTTTTTTAATCTTTAATAGAAATTGAAGAAATCAATTCATTTTCGTTAGTTTGAAATTGCATTTATTACAAGCTCTTAAATGATTGTTATTATGTTTGTTAATGACCCAATTTATGACGTTTTCGTCCAATTCATCATTTTTCTAAACTAGATCGAGGCTTACGATCGGTCGTTTAATTCCTTTCATTCAGTTCGGAATCAAAAACGTTTAAACTGCTAATAGTTTTAAATGTAAATGTGATTACAAAGACTATAATTGGAAGTTAAAGATTCCAGTGGTGATTCCAATGAATTATAGTCACATAATAATGAATTATACGGGAAAAATAGTGAATTATTGTTCTATGTAATGAATTATGATAGCAAAAAAAAAAAAAAAACAAGAATCTATTCTCCATCAGTAAAATATTTTAAAAAAAAATAAGATTTTTACACTTATTATCGGTATTATTATTTTTTTTATTTATAGAACTGAGCATTGTTAAATATCTTCCAAAGGTTATCAATCAAAATTTTAGATATCCTCAGGCCATCTATTTCAATACCGCTTCAAAAACACTTCGCTCTTTGCATGTAAATATACATTTAAATCGATTTTTCAACGGACAAAAAAAAATACAGCTTTAAAAAGATGTGATACCAAATATTCGGTAAAGTTCCGCATTTGAATTAAATTATTATGAACAAGTATAATCTATCGTAATATATATATATATATATATATATAATAATATATATATTATATAGTATATATAGTTATATATATATTTATATATTATATATATATATATATATATAATTATAATATATATATAGTATATAATTACTTGATAACTATTATATATATACGTTATATTATATTATTACTATTATATATATATCCAAATATATATACTATATGATATATATATACTCTATATATCATTATAATATAGTATAGTATAGTATATATATAATAATATATACCCTAATATATATATATTTATAACTTTATATATTATATATATATTATATAGTTAAATATTGCATAATAATCGCAATTATATAAGATGTTAAAGAAAGAACCATTATAATTTTTGGGTTAGGGGATAGCTCAGTTGTATAGCATCGCGTATATTGTCTCAGTCGCAACATGGCGTGTGGTTACAATCCGGAGAATGGCAGTTTAATTCTTTACCTTCCATTATATGTTCTTTCTTAACCATCTTATATAATTGCGATTACTATGCAATATTTAACATCTACACTATAAAGAACGAGGGATAGGACAGAGGCTGGACACCTGGTGAGGTCGCCTTGAAGGGAGCTCGTTTGCTTTATAACTGTTCTTGAGATCCAACTTTTTTGGGTGGGAGGATAGCTCAGTTGTATATCACGCAATGCGCGTATATTGTCCTCAGTCTCAAACATGGCGGTGTTCAATCCGCGGAGAAGGCAGTTAAATTCCTCTAACCTTCCCATGATATATATTATCCTATCAGATATCGATATTTTAGAAAAGATAATCGATTTCATAATATTCCCATCTATCAACGTGTCATATCTTTTCAATTAAAGAATGTTTTCGAAGGCCCTTGTATGTTTTGCGACTCCGTCAGTTTTGATTTTTTGTCGTTTTTTTTTTTAACATATTGCTAGTATATGATACTAACAATGATTTAAGTGGTGACGGACATGATTCAAAAAGTTAGAGAATATTTTTAAAATATTTTTTTTAAAATACATTTCTATAAAGAAATTTCAAAAATGAATATCTCGAAAAGTAAGACACTTACAGAAGAAACCAATTACATATTTTGGAATCAGCATATAAAGCTTATGACATAAATGTAAAAAAAAATTCAAATACTAAAATATCTCGAAAAAGTATGCACTTCAGAGAAAAACCAATTACATATTTGGAATCAGCATATAAAGCTTATTAAAAAAATTTAAAAATAAAACTAAAAAATAAAAAAATAAAAAATTAGGGGGCTCGAGCCGACGGGGGACAGAGGGGGGACGTTTTCCATACCCCGTAGGGGAGGGGCGGAGGAACCCCCGCGACACCCAAATACCAAAGAGCGGGGGTTCCGGAGCCCTCCCCTGAGCGGGGAAAATAGTCCTAACCCTTCGTTCCCCGGAAGGCCGAGAAACCGCCGAATCCTGCCATATTTGGCGGTTTCCCTTGGGTATCTCGCTTTAGTTAAAAAAAAAAAATTAAAACTGACGGAGTCGTAAAACAGTAAAGGTCCTATATATTTTTTGAATCATGTCCGTCAACAACTTAAATTTGATTGTTAGGATCATATACTAACTCGAAATATATGACAAAAAAAAAATATCAATAGACTGACGGAGTCGTAAAACATGACAGTTTCTTTATATATATAAAATATGATTATATGTTATATATATATATATAATTATATATATTATATATATAATGATATATATATACTATATATATTA
>JABUQX010053686.1:37500-45000 GCA_015478945.1 Trachelipus rathkii | reverse complement strand
TACATTGTTTTTTTTTGTCTATTATATTGGAACCTTTTTTGATAGCGGTGACTATTCTCGTTACCTCAAAAGACTCGAAGAGTGCACGTAACACGCGGGATCCTATGGAACGCATAAGATCGATTTTCTAGGTTACATTTGGTAACTTATGTTCGGTTTATATATATATATATATATTATGCTATATATACTATATATATTATAATATATATAATAATTAATTAATAATTAAATAATGTTACTATATTATATATATATATATATTAATCTATAGCTCCATTAGGATAGTGTGTGACACATTCAATTTTTTTCCGTTGGTTGCAAATCGTAAAAAAATTGACACGATTGGGACTAGTCCCTTTTAATGGCGAATAGAAATATGTTTTTTATGTAAACTTATTAATATATATATATAATAATATATATATATCTATTTAATATATGTATAATATATATTATATATATATATATAGTATATATATATAATATATATATATAATATATAGTATATATATATATACATTTTAAGTTTTTTTTAAACAATACCTATTTTCTTTGGCAAAACAAGAGATATGCACCTCTTCCCACCCCTCCCTATTCGCTCTCTTTTAGTTTAGGGAACTAGCACTTTATTGGGTACAATATATATGCCTCTCCATTCCAGATAAGACCTGAGACATTCGATTTCTTTTTTCAGAAGCTCGGCAGAATAACTCGTAAACAATCGTTAACTTGACATTATCTCAGTACATTTTTGGGCATCAAGTCTATGGAAGAAAAGAAAATCGAATTGTCGCTCAGTCTATCTCCCTTATGTAAATGGACGATGACTTCATATAATGAGTCAATGGGTTATCAACTATAATAACCTGACCCAAGTATCCAGGCGTATTTTTTTTAACTAAAGAATATCCCGCAGAAACCTAGACCGCAAGAGATGCAGCATCCGGGTCTCCTCGGCCTCCCTGTGGAACCCGACTTGGGTGGGACTTCGCCTACCTTGTCATCCGATCGGTCGAGCCCCCTTAAAAAGATTAAATTTTCCACTTGACGTCACGTTAATTTAAGTTGAATAACATATGATAATACATAAATATCAGTTATTCACTTCAACGCCAGCTTTTTTCGATACTATTATAATCTATACAATTAACAACTATAAATTTACATATATTCCTCCAGTAGCCTTGCAAGACAAATGAGCAAAATCTTTATTTTACCGACAATTTGCCTGATTTAGGACAACGAAATGAAAAATTAAACTTAATATTATATATAAGTACATATATCTGTATGCACAAATACACCTTTTATTGAACTAATAAATTAAGCTTGATATTACATTAAAAATAAGCAACTGCAATGTGGATCATGTATTAGTAATTTACACGATTCTTACCATCAAAAAAACAACGTCCACACACTTAGTAAAACTATAGTGAATCATCAACTACTTTTATAACGCAGAGGGTCTTTTTAATATAAAATAAGGGGAGATTACAGGACTACTGCCATACGGCGAGAGTCTTACCTCTATATTAATACGATTTGGGCAACCAACGGAAAAAATAGTAAATATAAACGTCGAACACTAAATCCTCGCGCAACCATGCTAAACTTAATAAAGACGGCACATATATTTTAGTCTACTCATATATTGAATTAAATTATATATATATGAATTATATTATATATAATATATATTAATATTATTATATATAATATTATATCTTTATATTATAATAATTATATATTAATTATATATATTATATATTAATAATATAATATATATATATGATATAATTACTATATTTATATCTATAACTACCAATATAATAGTTATACACCAATGCCTATATAAACCTAAGAATTCTATTATTTATGTTCCATAGGAGATTCTATACCGTTAGTACTAATTAATTTTGTGGGTACGAGTACCGTAAAAAGGTCAATAAATATGACAAAAAAAAAATTAACCTTTACCATAGTGTCGTCGAAACCTTTTTTGGCAAGATTTGGGTAAAAATTTATAATTAACAGAATTATAACAACTATTTAAAAACTTATAATTGAACACTTTTACTTTAACTTATTTTAGACTTTTTTACTTAATATTTCCCTTTTATTGTAATACGCTAAAAAATATTCGATTTCATATTCAAAAAACTGCATTTGTCGAGACAAAGTACGACACCTACGCAAAGAACGTTCACGGTGCTTAATACTAAAAGATTTTTAAGCCATCATTCGGTAAATTCGTTAAAAATTTCCTTACGCAGCGTGAAGCAAGACCTACAAAAAGTTTGTAATATTCTAATTATAACCAAAATATACTAATTTCCTATAATTTTTATATTACTTTTATATTAATTCATTTACATAATTTCAAATTAAATTTTCTAGAAATTAATATAAATCACAAAGTTTTCGTCAATATAATTATAAGTCTATGAATATATATATATATATATATATATATATATATAATATATATATATATATATGATATATAATAATAAGTATAATTATAATTATATATATAAAATATATATAGGTATATTATAATATATATTAATATATAATATATATATATATTATATCATATATATATTATATATATATAGTATATAGCCGATATATATAATATAGTCTATATATATACTATAAGTATATAGTTATTATATATATTATAGTTATATAGTATTATATAATAATATAGTATATATTAATATATAATGATATTATTATATATATATATATATATATCTTATATATATATTATATATATCATTATATATATATATGTATATATATATACTAATATATATATTTATATATATATATATATATATCTATATATGATGTATGATTAGGATAATTGAATCTCAAGTAATTATTTAATTACTTATGATATGATACTATGATCACAAATAAATATTTAAATGAGAGGAGGAGGAGAGAGCGAGAGAGGAGAGAGAGAGGACGAGAGAGAGAGGAGAAGAGAGGAGAGAGAGAGAGAGAGAGGAGAGAGAGTTTCGCGACGTTATTTTAGCACAACACTCGTTTACCGCGCGCAAGAGTGAGGAAAGAAAAAGTACGTGAGACTTTCTTTGCTCTCAGTGTGTGCCGTTATCCATAGACTTCCTACGGAAAACTCGAAGTGTGAACATTGTATTTGATTCAGTACGAGTCCTTATCAAATAACCAATAACTAGCATTCCTTCCCTCTTTTCCTTTTTAACCCTCTAGCATACTAGGACTAAGCTATATATTATTAATTAATATATATAATATATTATATTTTTATATATTTACAATATATATATCTATTATATATATATATATATATTATAAGTATACCTATATATATATATTGATGCAGGTATATTCTATACTATATAATTATATATAATTATATAATTATATATATATATATAAATATATATATATCGTATTATATTATATATTAGTAGAATATTAGCGGGACTATTAGTATATGATTACTATATATTAATATATATATAATATATATATATTATATTTATTGATATATATATTAAATATATATAATATATTCATATATTATAATAGGAAATAATTTATTTATTATAATATAATGTAATACTACAGTATGATACTACTATATTGTAATATTTTACTATCTATATATATTATTTTATTAGGTCGTATCTTCTATCGCGTATATTAACTACCATGCGCCTCCTTTCTCGTGCTGCTCGGTCTATAGCACCGAGTTATACATATAGAACGATCGATCTTACTTACAAATTGTAAAGTTACGATAAAGTCTTCTCATTTTTTTTTGCGAAAATTGGTCATATGAAAAGAAAATATTTACACACAATACATTATAAATAGAGTTCCATGCAATAATTTAAGCAAAATAGTGTAAGAATATATAATGCGCCAATTCGATAAGTATAAATTAGTATATATTTTCAATCAATTTATATGATATATGGCTGACTGCTTGCCGCTTCTCCCGAAAAAGCGGAGAAGAAATTTTAAGACTGGGATTACAATTAACTAATATAACACATTACGTTAGTTTCCCTTTTCGTCTTAATCTGTTTATTTTTTATTTTATTGTAGAAAACTAGTCATATGATAATTCAAAAAAATAAATGAAATAATATTAATAAATTAAACTTATTTATAGTTTGGAGGGCTTTGATCAATCTTATCATAACATTTTACAATAAATTACATCAATATCATTATTCAAGTTTATCATACTATAATACTAAGGTTAAATTAAATTCAAAATACCTGAATTTAGCAAAGTGAATATATGGCTTATATATTTGAGGTTGGCCTTCTGGAGCATCAATCTCCAGCCGTATAATTTTTTCAAGGATATTCTTTACGCGTTTTACAAAAAAAAATTCTTTGAATTTTAGAATTTATATTCTATACAATTTACCTTAATTTGACAATTTATTTATTACTACTCAATTATGTTACTTTCTTATTTCGGTTAGTATTAGAAAAACTGTATATCTGGTTTTAAAAAATCAGCCTATACTCATTACAAAAGAATTTGGCTTATAAGACTTAAGCTGATAAGTTATTAAATTTATTAATCGTTTTTATTTGTAATACGAGCCCTATTCTCTCTCTCTTTATTATTATATAACTATATATATATATATATAATTATATATATGTAGTTTATATATAATACGTATATTATATTAATTATAATATAATACTATGATTAATATATCTACTAAAAATATTATATACCTAATATATACTATTATTGTTAATATATTAATAATATCAGTATAAAGTATTATAATATATATATATATATATATATATACTATATATATAATATATAGTATATAGTATTCAAAAATAATAAGTTAAGATTACAAGAAAGGCAGTTATATATATATATATATATATAGTTTAGTACTTTAATTATCTACATCTTATACTGATATATAATACTATATATATATATATATATATATAGGTAATAGACTATAAGTAATATATATATTATATAGTAATATAATATATAGTAATATAACTTTATATATATGTATATTATATAAATATATATATTAATTATGACTAGTTAGTATATAATTATTATATAATTACTATATATATTATATATTATATATTATATATATATAGATACGGTATATATTATATATATAGTATACAGAACATTTATTGACTTTGGAAGTTATTTGGAAATTAAGAAATTTGTATAGCCTTCCAGATTTTTTAAAATTAGGTTGTTGTTCCTTAGATCAGCTTTTAAAAGCTATTTTTCAATATAAAATCTACACCTACTTTCATTATGCACTATTTTATTATTTTCCATTACTATAAAGGTAAATATCACTTAAGTTAATGTATAAAGAATTATTATTTTACATAGCAACACTTACCTAAAATGCGCAAGGATGTTCAAACTAAAAACGCCTAATGTGCCATGTTTTGACGCCGTAAGAGATAAAGCTTATAATTTCGTGAACAGCGTACACGATTGTTTACCATATCACAATCAACTATCGCTTCGTCTTGGATTAAGGTTAACACACACACATATATATATATAATTATAATTTTCTAGTTATATTATAATATTACAATCATAATTTATATACGTTAGTATACATCTATGTAAGTGTTAAGGCACAGAGTACGGTGAATATATATAGTATATGATACTATACGTTTTACTATGCATATTATCTATGATGTTAATATACATATCTAAGTAAGTATAATAAGTATATTAGTATATAACTATATATAGTACGTATATATATTATAATATATATATATTATTATAGCTGATATATATATATTTTACTGTATATTATCTCTGTAAATATATATACTGTATATATAATATATATATACATATATATATATATTATATGTATATTATAATATTATATATATATAATATAATATATACATATATATAAGTATATTCAGTATAATATATACATATGTAATAATATATTGATATATAATAATATCATATATACTATATATTGTATATATATATCATATATATATATATAATATATATATATTACTATATATATATATTATGTACCGGATGTTTCTCTTACGTCTGGCAGAGCAATGTAAATATATATATAGTATAATAGTATATATATTATATAATTTATATATATAGTATATATATAATATATATATGATGTATCATAATACGTATATAATATATATATAGTATATATTATCATAATTTATACTATATATAATAGTATATATACGAGAGAGAGAGAGAGGAGAGAGAGAGAGGAGAAGAGAGGAGTTCAAAATTCTTTTTTCCAAATTTATTCGTACGATTTCACTGGATGAACGAAAATTTTCGTACCCGTGGAATTTTCGCATTTTTTCGCTCGTACAGCAAGGTGTGATGCCTGGCCTGGCCATATATATTATTATATGAATAGATAAGATCTATTAACGGCCAATAGCCTAGAAATTTTTACTCTTCGAACAGAGTAGGAAGCGAAAACTTTCCAATAATTTACATTATTATCGATCTGTTATAGTAAAGTACGTTTGCTTTTCTTTAACATATATTTTTATAATCGGTTTACTTTTTCCACTTTTCAAATAAAATTGTAATAAATTTATTTTTAACTTTTTTAATGTTAAAGATTATTTTTTAAAAAACACTCAAAAATATTGGGTAGGAGCTACCTACCTACCTACCCTAGCTATTCGGGACCCTGATCATATATATATATACTATTTTATATATAATTATATATATAAATAGTTATTATATTATAAATATAATATATATATAGTATTATATAACTATATATATATATATATATATATATATAATATATATATATTTATATTATATATAGATATATTGTTATGTTATATGATATATATATATATATATATACTATACTATATTATATATATATATATATATATATATATATATAATTATATATATACTTACGTAGTACTGTATAATATATATTATAGGTAATAATATATATTATACGAGAGAGAGAGAGAGAGAGAGAGAGAAGAGATCAGAGAGAGAGAGAGAGAGGACGAGTAGTAAAAAAAGTTACTGGAGTCGCCTCTGATATAATATATAATTATTATATTATATCTTATATTATATATTATATACTATATATATTATATATATATTATAATATATATAATATATTATTATATATATATATATATATATACTATATATATATATATAATATATTATAATTATATTAATATATATATATTATAATATATATATATAGTATATATATATATATACTATATATATATATATATATATATATATATATATATATTAATATATATATTAATATATATATTATAATTATATAATATATATATATAATATATATATATATATTCCTAAGGAGAAAAATGAGGGAAGATTGTGAATTAAACGTCTGGCGATTACAAAGCATTAGTTTTTTT
>JABUQX010053686.1:0-30000 GCA_015478945.1 Trachelipus rathkii | reverse complement strand
TATATATATATATATATATAATATATATATATCATAATAATAATAATAATAATATATATATAAATATATATATATTAGTATTATTTTTATTTTATATATATATATATATATATATAAATATATATATATATATATATATATATATATATATATATATATATATATATATATATATATATATATATATATATATATATATATATATATATATATATATATTATAAACAAAGATAAAGAACATTACTGGTAAAAAGTCTTAAAGTTAATAATTGGGAGATAATATAAGTATAAAATGGAACTATTTGTAAAATTAATAAGAATTAAAGTCTAAAAATGGTCAGTGACAAAGATCAGATACGAACATTAACTTGATGTGTTCTTGATTCGAAAAGCCAAATAACATGCATTGAAGATCGCTTCAAGCGAAACTCTTGAAGTTAACAACGGATACTTACACATGGACAAAGCTAAATTATTTTGTCAATAATTTTATATATGTGGACGAAGATAAAAACAATATTTCTAAAACGTTAGCAGTAAAAGAAAAAAATACTCAACATTTCAGCGAATATATTCAAGAATTTGTTACTGACATCTTAAAAGAATTCGAAATAACAAGAGACAAGTAATTAGCTTAGTTACGGATAACGCATCAAACATGATCAGTACGATTGAAAAATTAAATAAGGACAATGAGGGTGAGGAATAGGAAATTGGTAAATGTGATACTGATTTTATTGAATGTCAAAACGAAGAAGTAATAGTTGTTTTCAGAATGAACTTGATAAAACTATGAAAAGAATGAGTGAACCATTTGAATATGAAAACAGTATAATAGAATTCTTAGGTTACGTATTTTAGATAGATATCGATTGTAATTTTGCTTCTTAAATCTTAGCCTTCGAAATTTGGCAGTTAATCCCAGCTTCATAAAGACTAAAGAAGACTTTTATTAAGAAATAGATTACCATTTCCTTCAATGAAATACTACGAATAATTTTCAGAAATTGTATGCTACAATAACTTATATATATATATATATATATATATATATATTATATATATATACATTAGTTATTAATAATCCATATAAGAAGACAGAAGTTAAATCTATATATTACTATGGGTAGTATAATATATAATGATATAGCTAAATTTTATATCACACTCACTTAACTATTTATACTAGTCATACTATCGTTATAATTAATATATATAATCTGCTAGATTATAATACTAGTGATCATTAAGAGATAGGTGACTAGATATACGCTATATGAGTACTATAAGATTAGGATGTGCTATATATATATATATATTTATAATATATGAGTAGAGAGATGAGAGAGAAGAGGGAGGATGGTATTGGAAGATGAGGAGGTGGGGAGGAGGATGGACGAGATGACGCACCACTATTCTGCATAACGAAAATTGTTTAGAGGAAACCTCGCGCAACAACCACATAATCAAGTATACTAAATGAACCCATTCCCAGAATAAAGCCCTAGAATTCAACTTTCTTCCCATATACCATCAGTTCAATCTTTTTTGTTTTAGCCAACGTAATTGATGGCGGATATGCCACCCAAAACTTGCAATCATTATAATCGAAAGATTCAATCCGTGTAACCCAGACCACTTCGAGTATGCTCTTGCACGCTGATGCCAACCTGTGCCCGCGGAAGACTACGTCGTGCCATCTATTTGCCTGATTTCTAAACTGCCCTTTTCTACATAGCTCGACATTCTCAGAATTAATCGTGGAAAATTTCAGCCCTAAATGCGAGTCTGGTGGAGGACAGCCGGCAGTGGCGTGCGGGGGTATTCGAGTGAAGTTGTGTGGCCGCTTTATTAGAGTAGGGTGTTCCAGGGGATGAGACATAAGTAAGAAAAAAAGGTTAAATAAATTAAACGTTAATATATATAGTATAGTACTATGTATATATATATATTATTAATTGCGGTAGTATATATAATAATTATTATTTTATTATTATATTATATATTATTATATATTATATTAATATAATTATATATATAATTATATATATATATATATATATAATGAATAGGGTGATTGAAAGAATTAGAGGGTAGGGGTGGTTATGATCTTGATTGGAAATGGAGAGTGCAAATGGGTGCCCTGTTTATTTGTAAATGATTTTGTTTTGAGCGATGAATTAGAAGAAAGTTTTGAGATAATTTGGTAAGACGGTTTGGCACAGGCGTGTAAATGGAGGCGGGTTTGAAGTAGTATAATTTTGATAATGAGTAACGTGTGTGTAGTGGTGAGAGATCTAACGGTGCGAAATCGATGTTGTAGATTGGTGAGCAATTTGGTGTGACATAGGGGTATTCTGGGTTTAAATTATTCATATGCTGGTTTATATGTTGGGTAAAGGAAGAGTGAACGGAATCTGATTGCAGAACCGTTAGTCAGCGGTAAAGTTTAGCTGGTACAGATTAAAGTCTTTGTGTGGATACAAATTGGAGCATAAGTCTTGATGTGCTGCTAGGGATTTTCATTGAGTGTATTGTACGGTGTTAATGTGATATGTAGTGCGAAAATATCTGGCTGGAATAAGATGTATAGATCTAATGACACAGATCTTCTGACTTAGATGGACAGACGCTTAGACTGCGATGTTAGTGTTGAGAAGATTAATTAAAAATGAGCGACATGAACGTGTTGAGAGATGTTGGTGGTGGTGTGAAGAAAGGAATATAAATAATTAATAATATATGTAATAATAGAGTAATTTAAACATTGTGCATCTAAGATAGTTTGGTCAACTGGAAAGTGTATTGTGATTTGCAAAGGTCGGCTGTTCTATATGCGGATGTTATCATTAGGTGTAGTAAAGGATATTGCTGATGGGTATGAGGAATGTGAAATTTGGGCAGAGGAGTAGCCACGAAAAGTGCTATAATAGTGAGTGATATGTTGGTTTTGTGAGGGGGTATGAATGAACCCTACAGATTGATGCGAGGATACCACTAGTCTGAAGTCTCGTCGTAGTTCTTGTGAACGCCCTAGATTTGAAATTTTTATCGTTTCTATTTTTGCTCGTGCTTACTTTACTATTTCTATATTCTCGGGCATGTTATCGTGGCCCCTTATCCCTACACTGATTAGTGGGAAAGAGATAGGGTTTATAGGATATATATTATGATTATTATATATTATATATATATATACTTATATATATATATATATATATAGATATATATAGTATATATATATGTATTATATAGATATTAGATAATTATATTAGTAAGTATTATATATATATAGTAATCATATTAAATATATAATAACCAATTGAACTTAATCCAATCCAGTCGCTGTTCTCTTTACAACCACATTAGAAATTAGTAGAACCTCTTTAACCTTTTCCTTTTAAGATTACTAAAACATAAAAAATTTGGTTCGTCATTTCCATCCATCATTTTTACTTGAGATGAGTAGAAGATGTTATCACACAAAGGATAATAAAACTAAAATAGTTTTTTATAGTAGTTTGCTTGACTAATAGAATATAAGAGAAAACATTTCTCTGCGCTGGTGACTCAATAGAGTATAAAGTGCTCGTGTTTTCAAGAGACAATGCATAACTCTATAATGTAATCAATGTTTATTATTAAACTTTATAAAAACTACAGAAAAACAATTCCTCACTATCTGAAAAAAGTTATATTAAATATTGAGTTCTTACCAAATTTAACTTCAAATCATTTTATTATAAATATATTTAAACTTAAAGAATAGGACCGTATCAACTATATCATATATATTAATATAAATATATTTATAATAATATATATATATCACAATATATAATCAACTAGATCTCAAGTACCGATTTTCATGAAACTATGTATGAAATATTTGAATCAGATGATGAAAGATTGGGGGAGGGGGGATAAAAACTTCTTACAGCAAAATGACCCTTTAGAAAAGTAATGACATATTCTTAAATATTACTTAATAATAATTTTATAAAATAATAAATTTTTAAAGTCTTTAACTACCGTAAGATGTCATACTTATTTATGATAATTTTTTTAATAAATCCATTAAATAATTAGATTGTTTTGAAAATAATTATTTATTATTTCTTTCACCACCACTTACATTTCTCAACATTTTAATGAAATTTATTTTTTTTATTAATTCTAATTAGTCTAATAGAAATATATGAATTATTAATATATATTTAATAAAAAACACTTTTTCTGTAGATTCTAACTGAAAATCGTCAAAGAAGTGAAGGTTTATTATCTTTTAATTTAAGTAAATATATAATTAATAAATAAAATCTGTTGGTAAATTCACATCGCTAGATAAACTGTAATCTCCGTTTTCTAAGTACAATATTCATAACGCTGAATTGCACTTAAGTATCTAGATATAACATATCTGACAAATCTTCCCTTATATCATTCACCTATATGTATATCTGTATATATGGGTGACTATCGAGATATATAAAATGATATACTAAGATTATTTAGAGCTATCGAAGGGATAGTCCAGAATATAGATCCATATATATAATATATATCATATAAAATAATATATGGCGCCCCGTAACCTTAGTCAAGCCTCTCACGTGCTCTAGCATATAAAGGCTCGAAGACTCGGTAAACAATTCCTCGCAAATTGAGTCCCTGACAGGTACTGTACCGTTGCTCAATATTGTATATATATATATTATAATTTATTTAATATATATATATAATATATATATTATATATTATAATATATAAGTATATATATATATATAATATATATCTATATAAATATATTATATACTAATTATATTAAAACTCACTAACTGATAAATAAGTTATATATATATTAATACTATATAATAATATATATATATATATATATATATATATATATATATATCTTCTATATATATATTATAATATAATAATATATTAAGGCTGCCGGGCTTAGCCGAGTTAATCATTATAGAACACGATTGGAGTTAGGTCTAGTCCGAACTCACGCACCGTTTAATTCTCGCTTATTTTTTAGTTGTAGTGGCCTAAGTTATAAGACGGGAAGAAGATATAGTATAGCGACATATATATAAAAGATATATTAAAATATAAAAGCCGAAAATGTAAGATCGTTGTCATTATGAATAATTGCTATGTTTTCATCATATTATCAAATGTGACAGCTCTGCTCATGGGGTCGAAATAGCAGTGTTAAAAATTTTTAGACAGTGTACAAAATAAACATTCACAATTAATTTTTTTTACAAGTTGTTTTTTATTATGATTAAGATATCGGATATGTACCACTATGAGAACGGCGGCTACCTGTGTCTGACAGAATAAAAGAGATAATGAAATACTAATGGTGCACATTCGTAGATAAAGAAACTCTTCTAGTTTGCGCAATCAGTTTTAGAAACTTAAATTTTATTCTATATCTTTTAATAAAAAAAAATTTAAATGAAATATACAAAAAATTATAACAATTAACTTCTGAATTTAAAAAAGATTTTTTATTAGGTACATGCTTGTGAATAATGTGGCAAACATTATTCCATTCGGCTGTAAATATCATATACTATATATACTAAGGTTTTTTCATATATATAATACTAACATATATAATAAATAATAAGTAAATCATATATTATATAATAATATATATTATATTATATATATATATATATATTTTATATATATATTAATGTTATATATATATTCTGTTAGGTATACCTGATGGTTCGTACAATAAGGATGGAGAGTATAGGCAAGTATAATAATGGAGCTCAGATATGCGAAGATAATACTATAATAAGAGTTAGTATATATAGGGTAGTAACTTTTAAACTTTGAGAATTAGATCTTATAGTAGGTATGATATTTAAATATATTATTATAGCATTAATTATAAAAGGTATTGTTGATAAATATAACTTCACAGGTATATATAGTTTGCGTGCAGAGAGTTCGCTTATGAGAGACGAGACCACAGTGTATGATGACGACGGCACGCTAAGAGGAGAGAGCATGCACCCAAAGTCACACAGAAATTCGCCTGAAGTCTGACCACGAGACTGATATATATATATTATATATATATATATAAAATATATATAATATATATATATAATATATATATTGCCATTCTCACCACATAATAGCAAAATTAGATTATAATGTGGCACTTATATATATTATTATATATAATATAGAATTCTATATATAAGTGTGGTGATTCGTACTTAATTATATAGGTTAAAGTCCCAGATATTCGACACCCGACACCGTTTAAGAAAAGAAAAGGATGTTGCCAGAAATGCTATTATGTTTGTTATGCTCCAAATTAATAGACGTAGGCGACCTTTTTATGTTTAATTTAATTAATTAATAATTTTATTTAAATTTGGCTATATTCAGTAAGATTAATTAATTAATTAAAATAATTAATTTAATTAAATAATTATTTGATTAAATATAATTAAAGTTATTCGGTCTTGCTTTTTTAATGTAGCTATTTTACTCAAATAAAGTGTGGGCTTTTTTCGATCAACTAAGCTAGTTTAAATATTTTAAAAATCCGTTCAATAATTTTTGGGGGGGAAAAAATTTTTTATGTTCCCCAAGGTAAATATTTGAAATAGATTTACAATTTAGAGAAATTGCATTTTAGTCTTTTTACACTATGATAAATTAATATAAGAAAATAAAACTTGCATTTGTGGTGAAAATTGTAGCATTTACATTATTAATTATAATTTTTTTTCCGCTGTTCAAAAAAAAAGTTTCGTAAACTACTAAATTTGTCATGAAGGTTACTTTTTGCATAATTCTCGTCTCCGTTTTAATAAGAGTTTACGGTTATATATATTATACATATATATATATATTATATATATATAATACGTATAATATATTAAATTAATTATATATAGCTTATATAGTATAGTTTAAAGTATAATATATAAATATTGAAAAATTTAAAAGAATATTATATATATATTATATATTATAATATATATATATATATATATATAATATATTGATTTTTCTGCTTAAAAATAGTCTGTGAGACGATAGAACATAATCATACACGGATACGACACATATCCCAATTTTTTCGAGTAGGTGTGCGGGAATATACTGGAGATTACATACTAGTTATAAGTAGTAGCGAGGTAAGGAGAGGGAGTTGCCTGGGGCGAAATGTTCGCGACCAGAAGTTCCAATATGCGCATTCTCTAATGCCGAAATATACATTCGCGAATGCGAAATTTTTTAGTGGCTTTTTTTTTTTTTTTTTTTTTTTTTTTTTTTTTTTTTTTTTTTGATACTCACGTACGTTCCATTTGGGTGTTTTAACCCCTAGGTAGTTTTCGTGGTTCGAACGATGGTTTTTTTCGCAACCCTGCAGACTCGACCGCAAGTCCGCAACCGGAAAGCGCAACGCCTGAAAGCCCAACCGGAACGCGCAAACGCTGAAAGCCTCAACGAACGCGCAACGCCTGAAGCTTCGGATTCGCACCGGATCAATCCGATTTTGTTTTTTTTTTTTTTTCTATATCTCAGCTACGTTTATGGTCGCACCATTTTTAGTTCGTAATAATAATTACGATTTTTTTATATGACGTCACAGGATTTCTTAGTCAAACGGGAATGGATGGGAGTGTTTACTCGCTATCTTATTGCGTGATTATTATTATTATTATTATTATTATTATTATAGTTATGATGTCTTTTATATCAAGATGTTTAAAATAAAAGCAGCAATTATTATGTGCCCAAGAATTAGCTGCCTGGTACGCCGTTTTGTTTTACAATCCTGTTACGCTTAGGCGAAGTGTCTTTAATTTAGTAGAAGTTTATGTATTTTGAAATACAAATCCTTTTCCTCCTGTAGGCCTTTTAGCTTCCATCATACGATCATTTTTCCCTTTTGTTTTATAGATGTAAAACCACCTATTGCTTTACTGCTTTATATCATATTTTTTAATATAAATGAAACTATTTTTATTAATAACAATATATTTACAGCAATAATCAATAAAAACAATAATCGCGTTGCAAATAGCAACGTAGTTGAATAATAGTGCTTTTGATAATCGCTATACGCTGCTTTGAAGGCCTGTACAATACAGAGAATTTTTTAGTTAGAAAAATATACTTAAATACTTAAACGCAGTAAGAACAATTGCTATTTCCATAGATTAGTATGAAATTTATGTAATCGCATTTAAATGCATTAATGCATTAATGCAGTCGATGCTTAATCATTGGTGCATATATGGTTTTAACACATAATAACTTATGTTCTGGAATGATGTATGGAATTAGGTGCTCGTTTTTAAGTTGTAGTCATTATCTGTATTATGTGATATCCGATATATCGTGATTTTTAAAGAAACCCGAAAGTTAAGAAAATCATATTCGTTGATTTTGTCTATTATAACCAAAAAAGTTTTTATTGTTTTTGTTCTAAGTTTTTATAATGAGGCGAGATGCTGTAATAAGTCAAACACTCTGCATTTTCGATAAAGGTTCACACGATTCGTGTATCAGAAATTAATAAAAGCCACACTATTGTTAAAGCTCGCGCTAACTCGTATCTCATGTGTTGTCGTTAATTAACTGAACAATGTATTACAGACTCTCTGTATAAAATACTGATATCATCATACATCTCTTTCTCTTAGCTTTACTTAGTTCCTTTTTAAAAATAGTATAAGCTGTTATCTATATATTGATAAACATCCACACGAAGCGGCTAATAAGGGGAACACAGACATGTAAGTGAGTCGACACTTAATCATTCGTACACACATTAGCATTTGAGCACTC
Source organism: Trachelipus rathkii (assembly GCA_015478945.1). Lineage (NCBI taxonomy): Eukaryota > Metazoa > Arthropoda > Malacostraca > Isopoda > Trachelipodidae > Trachelipus > Trachelipus rathkii. The sequence continues at coordinate 21,153 of JABUQX010053686.1, read as the reverse complement.
ACTCACACTCTTGAATGGGAATCGGTACAATCTCACAAATAGGAATCAAATCTAGTACTATATATATATATATATAATATTATCTTAGAGGTCGAAGGACTGTAATCTGGCAGATCAGATGCGATTATGCCCTATTTTATATTTTACCTTTATATAGATATATATATATAATACTTTGGGGGCCAGGCCTTCACCAGTATTGTTGCTTAAGTAGTTTATATATATATTATATTAGTATTATATATATATATGTAGTTAATAATAAATTAATTAATGTCTATTTTAATTTTAATAAATCTAAAAATTAAAAACTACAGTCTTAATACCTCTGAATAATTTTCACATATAATATCGTGGTAATAATATGATAGATATATATATATTGAAATAGACTTATTTTAACTGAAATATTTTCACATAGAGAATGAGTCATATATATATACTGTATATATATATTTATATATATATAATGTATATATATATACATTATATATATAATAATAGCGAAGTTATATATATATATATGCATTCGAGATCTAGCAGTTTTATATAATATAGAAGCGTGAGTTCGAGAAGGACGATAAGGGGGCTGAAGAATATGTATGCTTATATCAAACACGCGGTTAGGTACTATTGTAACCATACATAAACTACTAGCGCAAAGTCTTTAAGTTAAGCCTCTGTTGTTTATATATATATTATATATATTATTAATATTATTAGGAGTATCTATTAGTTATCTATATACTATATATAATAACTACAGTAAACATTTATTAAGTATATATTATATATTAATAATAGATATTTAGCATGCCTTTAAATCGTAGGATACTGTACGGAAAAAGTTTCGTACAAAGATACGTTATCAGGATGTATGTTGTAACATTCTAGAAACCTGATATATACACTATACTCCTCCGTGCTTTCCTGCTGAAAAGATGTGAGTAAGGAGCATGTTGTACACATAACCCGCCTCTACTACTTCCATGTAAGTCAGCTAGAAGGATTCTGTGTCTCAGTTTGTTCTGGCTGGCAATTTTAATGTGAAGTTCTTATTTCAAGACGTTTACATCTTCATATTCCATTGTCAATTGTATCTCATTCATGTGCTTTTACGTGACATGGAATTCGTTGTATCTGATGTCCTTCATACAATGATTCATCGTGTCGCGAACTATTTTCCAGAACTCGTTCAGTTTACTAACTTCAACAATTTTCCCGAAATTAATGTATCTTTAGTGTCTTAATTTTATTGTAAAGGCTTTTGGATCTAGTTATTCTCGCTATATATAACGAATATGTTCATACTTCACGTCACTGCATAGAGTGATGGACTACCAGTAGTTGTTGAGGTCTGGCGTCTTGCATACAGCTAAATCAGTGAGGGCTGAACCCGAGAGTATGAGATCGTGCACGACGATCTAACTGTTAGGTAGTCAATACTGCGTATAAAGCCTTAACTGGTGTATTCGGGAAACGTTTCATCGTTTTCAACCAGATACAGTAAAATACATGAGTTCTGTGTCACAATATAATGCCCTCGATGCAGTATAACCTTTATCAAGGTGAGAATGAGTCTATAATTTGAGACGTGGCGTAAGCTGTCGCGTCTAGATCGATGCTATAGTCGGGAAATCCTAACAGAGCGTAAAGGAATTTGATCCGACGTCGCGTATTCGAGCTGTACGTCGAGCGTTGTGTAGTTGATGTTCGATCATTGCGTAGCGCAGAGTTGCAATTTTTACAACTGGTAAAACATATTTTTTGATGTGCCTATAGGTACATGACGATGGGATCTGGTCTCAATAATTCGCTGTTGGTTTGATTAATTCGCATACTTCTTTGTCACTACATATACTCTAGTTTCCTCGATGTGGGGTGTAATTGTGTGAGAGAGGTTCCCCGCAGAGACGAGAGGAATATGCCAAATCAGGATCTCTTTGCAACTTGCATGTTGTTTCATGTCAATTGCTCTACACCTTCTTTTTCTTGAATAAGCGAACGAATATCTTAAGAGTTTGTGATGAAGAATGCAGGATCGGCTTCGATGAAATATGTAGGGAAGCCCTGAACGCCTTGTCTTTATTTTTTACGAAATTTGACATACCTTTCAAAACAGAACTTCTTGCTCTTTTAAATAGCCAACTTCAAAATATCTAAGTATTTTATATCCCATATCCAAAGCCAGCTTAATTTCAGGAGTTGTGTATACACCGTCAATAGCACGTTCATTCTCATTGTGAGTGCATTTCTCACAACCTTTCTCTACGCATTTTGCACAAAATGGAAAATTAGTTTCTTTTTAGTCCGTTCAGGAAGGACAGGAATATCTAGTTCTTGAGGTGGAAGGATCTTGATATACGCTACCCCAAAATATTTGTCATCGATTCCAGTTCTTAAAAGACTCAATATCTGGTACTTTGTCGCCTATTAGTTTTTCAGGTGGCCCGCAAGGATACTTCATTCGTTTCTGTACATATGGATAGAGAGAAGTGTAGTCCAAATACATTATCTTTTTACCATCTGTTGGAGGGTAATAATGCACGAAAGGTTCGGTGCGGCCTCCAAACAATGATTTATCTATTACAAGTCTATTGTTAACGTCGTTACTTATACGCTGTACATATTCTTTAACAGTTACGTCTTTATCGATATGATCAGGATCTTGAATTGTTTCTTCTTTCTGTGACATCCATTCACACTCCCATACTCTAACCACATTAAATCCATTTTCTCTGTAAACATCTTCCTGGTTCATGGTCAGAGTGTAGCGATCTAAAGATGAATTCTCGTAAAATGTACCTTTCCCTTTATTACAATCTTTTTGAATGGTTCCAAGTTTTATGCAGTTAGAATTAGAATTGTACGGCCAGTTCACATAACCGAAACCGTTCGGGGTACCAGCCATTTATTTTTTTAATTTTAAAACGATTTTCCCCTTAAATCACATTTTGCTCAATATTATTTTAATTTCTCGTTTGATACTAATCCACCGTATAGCTTCATATGTGAAAGGTTTCGGATTCTCTCTACCTACGAATACGTAATATTTTCCCACTCAGCATTGAACACGTTTTTTAGATTGTGTAAATCATAAAGATGCAATCGTGTGATTCATACAAAGAAGTCACATCGTGTTGAGATCAGTATATTAATTGTGATAGATTACGAATCTTTCAAAACATTTTTCTGAGCAATAATCTGGATGCAGTACTTGCTGCATTCTTAACGAAAATACTGTATTCTTTATTCGTAAAGCTATTATAATACTCCTGAAGATCTTCTTTACGCTGCGGAAGAATTTTTACCGATTTAAAAAGTTCCTTGTTGGGTGATTAATGTCCTTTATCTAATGTAGATGTTTCTTCATTAAAGAATGTAATAAGGGAAGAATCTCTTGGTTAAGTTTTTATCATTAATTCCCATACATTTAGGCATGCTTTTCAGCGCACAAGGGGTAAAAAGCAATGTGTCTCTAAACATTATATTATTGTTTGAGCCCATTGATATTATTTTATTACCTCTTTTTATAGGACTGTTAGTGATAGCTTTTGAATCTGGATGAGTCATAAGGATCATCATCATGATTCACCATCCCCAGTTCCCTCAACTTAAAGATATTGTCATGTTCAGGTTATCGTTATCATCACCATTAGCTTGTTTCATCTTCTAGTTTTTATGTGGTATTGATTATGTTACTTACAATGTTTACATACATTCTCACCTTCTATATCTGTGCATTCATCGCATATCATTTGACATACTAATAAATAAGGTTGTAACTTTATTTTTCTTCGTCCTTTATCATTAACACCTTTGTCTTGCTTATAGGTCTCTATGTCGTAATAGCATGTATATACCTAGGTCTTTAATCTTTCTTACTGCTTTCAATGGCTGTCTTTCTTCGTTCTTTCTTCGCTTTGTTTTTTCTTTTCATATACATTATGGTATCATCCTCCTTAGGCGATATTTTTCCCTGCATATAAGTGCAGTTTGGCTTAGTACAGGTCGTGTTTATAAATTTCCCTAGATCAGACTTTATTTGTGTTAGGGCATAGTTTGCAGATTTTTATTTTCTTGCATGGTTTTATTGATCTTGATGATAGGAGCGATCATTTCATTGATAAATTTCCGGATTACATTTCATCACGATTTCATGAAAGACTTGTCGTTTTAATGTGCCAAGTGAGTCTCCTCTACTTTGCGATCTAACATTGAGCGTGCGATCTCGTAATTGTTCACAGTAGTCAATGTTTATGGGTGATGTTTTTACTATGAAAGTTATAGTCAATAGTATCAGGAAGATTCCATTCATATAGTGCTTCTTCTTTCCTTGGCTGTTCTCAAAACACAGCTTAACTATCTCAGCTATAGCGTAGTAAATGATCATTGTCCATTTATAACCCAATAGATGAATTATGAGGGGTCGTATCTGTTTTATTGGATGGTTATATACCTTTTGATTTAACACCTTTACCGTTCAGGTCCGAATACGCACGATACGTGCTATTTTCGTGGTGCTCTTCCGATTTTGAAAATCGGTTACAATAAAAGGGTTTATTCAATTTCATCCCACATTTATTTAGCAATGTTATAGGGCTTCGTTTTCAGATTGGTACTTAGAGTATATACCAATTCTTAGCTGTACAAGCCTTCACCCACTGTGTTTCTAAGAGTATAATTGTATCTGAAAGCGTCAGCGACGGACGTTTAAGAGATGTTCGTTTAGGAATATGGGATAGGTCTTAAAAAGACATTTAGAAGTGTTAATGGATATTAGGCGCTTTTTTATCTTGTCATTATCAAGCTTTTTTTCCGTTTCTGTCCGTGGGGTACACGGAATAAACATCTAGCATATAACTTAAAGTTTGCGATGAGGCTATCCCTTCCGATTGGAACGGTGCTGTGAATCTGTCTGTTAGAATCTCTAGATACAGCATTGCCTCTATGAGCTATATGTATGATAATTTATGTTGACTGATATAAATTTCGGTCGGGAACTCTTCCACAAATGTGAAATTTATCTCCTACATTTATTTGTGTAGATGCTTTGGTTTGCGTGGTGGTTGTTGGTTGAGGGTTACGTCATTTCGTCAAGCATTATAAGTAAACTCGTTGTTTAGAATCTCGCTTGTGATACTTCTGCATATATGTTTTCAAAGTGATTCTTCAATACTAGATCATGTATTAAAGAACTTTCATCTGTAATTATTAGTTGTCATAAGGTGGTGCTGTCCATTGTTGTATTTAAGCCTTCATATGTATTGTCATGATTGCTTAGTTTGCGTATATTTGTTAGGCGGGTCTTATCGCGCTTCTTATTGGGGAATGTCCTTTTCCAGCAGGAAGGAATTGCGCGATTCTTTTGTTCAATGTACGTTGTAGTATGAATACTATTAGTAATGGTGAAAAGTATAGTAACATTATTACAGATCTAAAGTAGAAATAGAGTTAACCCGTCTAGATTAGTGAGTGCAGTGGAATATGACGAGAGTTTGTTTTTGTCAGGCTTGTATATACGCTCAGACACTACAGTTTGTATAGCTGAGTTTGATAATTAACATAGTAATATACATGCAGATCTATTCATTTTAAGAAACTCAGAGCGGATGTTATTGTGAAAATTTATCAAGAGAACTTAAAAACAACTGTAATGTTGTTTAGATCATCAGTTTCTTAGATATTTAATACATGGACAAAGTAAAGAAATAAATTAATATTGTAGTAATTAATAATGATTATATAGCATGTTATATAATCATATTCTATACAGATATATTCACTAATAATAGCCAAATAATAATAATAAGTTAATGAGATAATTATTTTATAATAGATAAGTTAATAATTATAATAATTCATAATAATAATAATATGATGATATATAATATAGATAATATATACATAATAATTATATAATGATAATAATAAATAATAAATAAATAAATAAAGTAGGAATAAGTAAATAATTAAATAACATAGATAAATAAATAATAATAATAATGAAAATAATTCAAGAATTATAGATCGATAAATTTAAATATATAATTTAATGAAATATATAAATTAATTTCTTAATTTTGTTGTGCTGGAAGATTTTTTTGTTTTGTAATGTTTATAGATTATTCATATTTTACAAAGTTATGAAAATAATGAATAAACATATAATAATAAATACATAATGGATTAATATATATAATAATGAATATAATAATAATAAAATAATAATAATAATTAAATAATATAATAATACGTGATATTACTAAGTTACGGCCTGCTACTATGACACCTACTATTACTACTAACTGATATACATACTACTACTAACTGAATGAACAATAATATAATATTATAATAATGAATAAATAATAATAATTATAAATAATAATAATGATAATAATACTAATAACAGTAATAGATTATAAAAACAGATTGGAACCTTCTGTTCAAAAATATTAAATATCATTAATACTATCATATACGTTCCTGTCAGACTTTACGAGTATTCATCTGTAAACTGAACTAAATCTGTCAGAGTTCATCATTTTCATAAGCATCGATATATTATATATATATATAGTATATAGATATAATTATTTGATTATATAATTACTTAATTCTTTTCAATGTATAAACAGAAAATGTTTTAATAACTATATTAGCTTATACTACAGAGAGAGAATTTAGGTCAAAATCGCACAATACGAACCAGCATATCTAATCCGGGATCCTAGCGACGGCGACATTTTTATTGTTTTTTATTATGCTTTGAGAGCGCCTGAGCCTCTGCCGCCTTGCACCTTATCGCATCAAGGTGTTTCACACATCAAATAATTTCAAATCTAATTCTCCTAGTGAGATAATAAAGCACACGGAAGGAAGAAAAACACACATAACCAATGTTGTAAATTGATAAAAAACCCAGTAAATCTAACCGCCTTTTCTACTCTGATGCCTGGTGTTCCTTTGTTTTCCTCTCAGGAGGAGTTCAGCACTTAGCAGCTGAATAAGTTGAACATTTTTCATAACTTAAGTTGTGGACGACTTATTTGTAGTTTAATGACATTCTGAACTAGTAGTATGGTTGGGGTGCGGCTTGGAGCACAGTACCGAGGTTGTTTGTTTTGACTGTTTTTTTATTTCTTTTTTTTTTTTTTTTTTTTTCTTATTTCTTTTCCTTCTTTGGGCTTCCTCCTTCTTTGCTATTATGTGATACGTTTTCTCTTTCAAATCCTCTCAATATATCGTTGATGCTGATGGATTACGTCTTTCTCTTCTCTTTCTTTCATCTCACTGTATTATCCCAATTTCTGTTTGATCTCTCTACTGTTGATAGGTGTACTTGTTTGCTTATATGAATTCTATTCTATGATTGATTGTGTTTTAGACAAAGAAACTCTTACGTCATGCTACATTTTCTTCAACTCCTTTCTCGCTTTTTATGTCATAGCTCAGATATAGAAGTATCCCCTATGGCTAGAGGCTCGAGTAATTTAATCACTCGAGGCTTTCATACCTTTACGAACGATCCTCGTTGCACAGTGAGGGGTGCTGTGAGTAAGGGCCTGAGTTTTCGTGGGAGTGATAGTGTATAATCAACTTGGTTTGGCTGGTGAATGCTGTCCTTCTTCCCGTGTCAGCCTCTGCTCTATTAGAATTCTCTCCGGCTTTCTTGTGTTTCTGTGAATTTTTAGATGCTCGGCAAATTAACCAGTTCGTCCTTGGTTTCGGGCATAGCTTGGCGTTGGTTAATTGAATAAAGCTGATGTTAGTGTTACCTCTTCTTGGGTAATGGGTTCTTCCTGTTCCGTGATGGTGGTGGCTGCTGGTAATAATTATGTATGTGATTTAAATCAATGCAAATAATAACATTAATGGGGGGAATTTTATTATATAAGGATATTAATAATATTATAGTTGTATGATTATGATATATTATATGTATAAATATTATACTAAATATATATATATAGGTTGGGTTATATAGATATGGATAGAGAGTTTCGTCAACGGATATCCGATTCTACTGCGGAGATAACGAAATCAAAAGCCTTTAATGTTTTTCACTTCAAACTATGTGAAACTGATACTGTTTCGAGCAGTCATGTTCTTTTTAAAATTATTATATAGCAGTAGCATAACTCGCTATAAATTGGTAGTGATCCGTACAGGCTTCAGGCGATCCTTCAAGATACACATCTAGCTCCGATATATATATTTATATAATATATGATTATATTAATATAAATTATTATGTATAGCGTTATGGGGATGTATATAGTTAGATATAGATTAAGTATGTTGTTGATAATATGGATGGATAGGAATTGTGTAGTTATTCGATTGAATGATATTATATGCAGGGAGTATGATATGTAGTATATATATAGAGCAAGTATTTTTTATTAGTGTGTGGTATATTGTAATGAGTATTTAAGTGTTTATAAATATGAAGTAATATATACTTAAGTTATTATATTATATTATAAGTTATATATGATCTATATATATATATACTATTAGTTATATTATATTATAGTATTATATAGTATATAGTTATTTATTATATATACATATCTTTGATATATGATTAGTTTCACTGATTTTTATTTGTTTTTATCTGATATTGAATTGAATTACATGTTTGAAATATCAACTATTTTATCAGCATAGCTATTTATTGCCTAAAAACCAGTGAAATTAATTTTTACATTTTTATTGATCTTTGTACCTGGAATCATTCGCATCTAAAAGGATGTGTACTCATATTATTGTATATATTTGTATAGTTATTATATTATTATATAGTATAGTATTCAAATATAGTATGTATATATGATTTAATGTATATTATATATATATGATATATTATAATCATATTATATATAGATTATATATAGATATAATATTAATTATATTGTAATTATTGATTTAGATATTGAGTTAGTTTATTTATATGTATGGGTATATATAAGATTTTACATGCGGTGCTCAGCCTGAAACTACTCGACATGCATCAAGTCCCAATTACTTTTATGGGGTAAAATGTCAAATATTTTCGTCTATCGACAATGGCTAGTAGCGCGTGGGAATGATGCTGATGCGCTTTGATATTCGTCCTTTTTAAAGACTGTGGCTGGTAATTCGTCCTGGGCGGCATTGATGCCATTGTATTATATTTGATTGGATGTGCGCTAAGGCGCGCTTAGTGCACAACGGTCAGTGACTTCTATGGCCAGCTCTTGATAGAGTATATATACTATATATGGGGATTATGTATAACATATATTATTATTGTGTAATTATATTGGGAAAATTTTTCTAGATATATTAAAGTCTATATAATTTATAATTAGTATTTATATTAATGTATATTATTATATTGTCTATGTATTATAATATTTATATAATTATAGTTATTGATTATAGGTATATATATATATACAAATTAAAATATATCATTTCAAAAGCTATATTTCTATTTCGATTAAATATTTATATCATTTATATATATATAGTATATTAGTATGATTATATATATGGTTCAGATTTTTTTTTTACTTTTTGCTATTATTGTATGATGTATAATTACTATGTGTACAGAGTCCAGTATTGTTGACTAATGTATTTTACGATAGGAACGTCCATGAAATTTTTTGCTCATTTTTTATGATTCTTTATGTATTTCTGTTTTGTTCCGTTCATCTACTATAATATTGTATTATATTATTATTATATATTATATATTGATGATATTTATTATATAGTATACTATATATATATATTATTATATGTAGTATTATATAATATCTATATTATTATAATACGTATGTGTAGCTTATAATGATTTATGTTATTGATATATAGATAGATAATATAGTATGTATAGTAGTATATATAGGTGGTTATTATTACTCGTTCGCACTCTGCTTGTGTCCTATATATAGTGTTGTTGTGATGATTGGATATATAGGAAGCGGTAGTGACCTAGTGGTCCGTTGTTTGCGCTCTTATTCGGTTGTTTGTATTCCGTGTTGCTTTTTTTGTCCTTTAATTCTACTGATGAGATGGTAGAATGCGGGAATTGTAATTAAAGGATAGATTTTGTAAGATCTAGGAGTAGAAATATATGATTCTTGATACTCAGTATTATGTAGGTTATTTGTGAATGTTTTTAAATTTTGCTGTTTATATATTCTTTAAACGATTCTCAGTGGATGTTAACTTAATGGCATGAGCAGTTCATGTCAGTGTCCTTTTAATAAGACTACGCAAAGTCACAAGAATATAAAAACAAACTTATTTACAAGCAGTTGTCTCATTAATTTTCTTACTAAGACTTTGTCTACAAGTCTATATAATTAATTAATAATAAAGTAATTTAATTATGTAATAATAATGAATTATAAAATAATAATAATAATAATAATATATTAATAATAATAATAATAATAATAATAATAATTAATAATAATAATAATTATAATTAATATTATTAATAATTAAATAATGTATAATAATCATTAATAATTAATAATAATCAATCTAATATATAATGAATAATAATAATACATTATATTTAATATTGTAATACTTTAAAGATTCCTTATCAAAGATAAAAAGTTTTCTTAGTAATGATTGCTTTGCATATGAATATTACCTGTTGATGTTGAAGGGAAGATTCATAATTCCAATTCTCAGGGGTGTTATTAACTTTAACTCATAAATATTGTTTGTTCTCTTAATTTTACAACTTTTTTTCTTGACTTGTATGAAATATATGATGGTATATAAATAGTTACTTAAATATTTATAGTAATTGATATTGTAATTGGAATATAAATTTGATTTAAGGTTCCCCAACTATTTTTCTTATCTATAAAAATTATATATATCTATATATATATATATTATATATTTTATTATATATTGTATTATTATATATGATATCAATATATTATATATATATATATTATATTAATTATGATTATATATATATATTATGAATATATTTTATATATTATTTATATTATATATATTATATATAGTTATATATTATATATATATAATTTATACTGATATAATAGTATTATTATCGGTGCATTATGTTAAATATTCTATCAATATCGCTATATTGCTTTACCAAATTTTTTATGATGTTTCCTTCATTTGTTTACGCCACGAATATCTCGCTCATTATATTGAATTTTAAACAACTTTTCTGTTCATTCGTTTTTGTTTTTAGCTTATATTTTATAAACAATCCACGTACTTTCAACATTTTGATAAGCATATTTATGTTATTTTCCCGTCATGTTTTGTTCCACGCAATTGCATTATATTATTTGATAAGCGCACTAGCACAAAGCATGTGAAAAAGATTACATTTTATGGTTTAACTAAATTAAACTTTCTTAAATCTATATGCAATATTAACCTAATCTATTCACCCATCATCTAACCTATGTAATTCTTACTTGAATCCTAATTTAAACTTACCTATCCTAAATCTACACTAACCTAACGTCATACTACTCTAGATCCTGACAATCCTGACCTTATTACTAACTCTACCGTTTAACCTAACTATAGCCCTATTGACCTGATACCTTAGACCTAACTAGACCTAACCTACCCTAATCCGTAATTAGCCAATACTGACTAGATTTAAGCGCAAGCTAACGCAATACCTAATGTATAAAGTGCGCCATATACTTAATAACTCAAAGCTAATAAAAGTTATTGCAAAATCGGTATATATAATGATTTTATGTAGGGTAGGTCTTTTGAGACACGCCACTCTACTGGTTGATGCATAATATTTATAATTCTCTCTTTGTTTTAATGTAGTGTAATTAAATACCATTATAGAACATATATAATCATAATTAAAATATTGAAGAAATATAAAATTCTTGAAATCATTTTTTTTTTTTTTTTAGCACCAGGATATAGTTAGAAATAATTAATAGAGTTTGAAATTTGTTTAAAATAAACTTAAAATAATATATAATAATTAAAAAGTAAGAATTCTAAGTTTCTGATCACATAACTGTAGATCTTGAATAACTTTTATTTTAATCTTTTTTAATTAGGTAAAATTTTATTTTTCATTTATTAACAAAACTTCACTAAAGAAACGTAAGAAAAAAATTGACATGACCGTATATAATAATAATATAATATATAATAATAATTAATATAAAATAATAAATATAGTATTGTTAAATAATAATTGAATAATCATTTTTTAGCAATAAGTAAAAATGTATTAAAAATAATTTTGTTTTATAGATTTAATTATTTAGTAGTATATATATAGTATATATATAATCGTAATATATTATATATATAATTATAATATTATATATAATATATAATATATAAAGTATATTATATATATATATATAATATTTAATAAAAAAATAATTTAAAAAATAATTATATTTATTAATTAGATTAGATTTATATATTTGGCTACTTATAGTTATATTATAATATATAGTATATTATATATGTAGTTTATATTATATATTGATATATTAGGCTATTTAAAGAACTTCATTTCGGAACGAAATCAATAAGAAAAATGCAAAAGTAATGTTATTGTTTTTATGGTAATACGTTAGTAATTACTGGTTTGTTTCGATAGTTGTAGTTTAAGTAATATTTAGACAGATAATTAAAAAGAATTTACATCCAAGTTTTGTTTTTTGTCCTTCACACTCTATAGTCCTTATATACAATGTAGTTAGTCTCAGGCCGTCTTATTATATATATTAGTATATACTATATTATATTATATAATATTTATATTAATGTAAATATACTATTTATATATAATATAGATCTATTCATAGGTCTTAAGGTATGAAGTATTAATTGTAGGATAGTTATTATAGGTAAGATGTATTTTGAGTTATTATTGAGTGTTTTTTTTTATATTATGTAGTGTTATTTATAGTGAAAATCTTTATATAACTATACTTTAATGCGGATATCAAATAATAAAATGAAAGTATATTAGAAAAAAAATTAAATTTCTTATAGCATATTTTAGAAAAAGCATAATGGACCGATATAATCGTAAGAGAATATTTTATGAACATTTAATCTATTTTTATAATGATATCATATAATTAATATAATATATTTATAAGATTAAATGAATTAATAATTAATAATAATGTATTAAAAATCTTTCTGATTATTTCTTAAAGAATTAAAAATGCAAATAAGCAAGTAAGAATTAATAGGAAATTGAAGCCATGACATGTCCATATAATATATATGTATGTATTGAGATAGGTAAAATTTAGTGTAAAGTATTAATTATAGTATATTTAGCAAGTATTATATATATGATTTATTTATTATAATAGTAGATTGTAAATATTAATTATTATAAAGGTTTAATTAGTATGGTTATATATTATATTTGTATTAGTTATATATTATATATATATTATATTTATATATTATTATATATATATATTATATATGATGAATTTATATTATAATTTATATAATATTATAGATATATATATATATTATATAATATTAGTATAGTATTACTTTGTGTTGCGTTTTTAAAGTGTTATTTACTCTTTTGCAAGTTTTCAGGATGCTTATTCATGGTTTATCATTTATACAGCGCTTAAAAATGAGGTTTTTAATCTATGATTAAGATGATTAATAATGTATTTCAGAGAGGTTAGACAAGCTAACGGATATAAGCTCGAGGGGCGAAGATTGATTGCTACAAACAAATCAATTGGTAGTTCTGAAATCATCAATATAAATTCCAAATGGTATTAATCTGTAAGCTTGGCTTTAAAATTGAAATGGAGATTCGTGGTATGTCCAGAATAATAATCCTTATTAGGAACGCGCTAAGGGGTAGATTGGTCTACTCATTTATCAGTTAATATGGATTTTTCAAACGTTGACGTTTGAAATTTCATGATGTTATATTTTTTATGTTTCTTTTCAAATATATATATTATATTTATATATTTAAATATATATCTATCATACTGTAGGTATATATATATATTATATAATAATATATAGTATATATAGTATATATATATATTATAACTATATTTATTAATATTATGATATATATATTATATAAAGATGTATATATAAATAGTATGTATACAATATATGAGGCCTTATATTTAATATGTTCATATCGCATAAATGATACTATATAATCTTGATTGGTCATTTACGTATTTGTAATGTAAGGGCAATGGTTTTCGTTGGATCCTGAATAATTATTGTATGGATCTTGAATACGGAATGTCCAATCTGTATAATTGGTAAATATATAGTATCTATTTATATATATATGTATATTTTATAATATATTATATTTATATATATAATATATATTATATATATATATATTATATATATATATATATTGATATATAGTATTATGTATAATAATTTATATCTATATTGTTTGGGCTATTTTAATTCCTTAAATAGAAGTAAGGGTCTACAATTTTCCTACTCATATTGTATTTATTTCGAAGTTGCTTCACGAATCTTAAAATAATATATAAGTATATTTATAATATATATATTATATATAGTATAATATTATATTAATATTGTATAAATAAAAAGAAATAAATATATAATTATTTTCTTTTTGTCTAACATTAGCAGTTTATTTTCCAATAAATTTATTCCGAATTCGAAAATTAAATTTTAAAAGTAAAATTTTATACGGAATCTCTTATGGGACCATTGTGGAAAGCTTTTAGCATCTTAAACTCTAAGTAAAGAGGTAAAAGGTTCGAGATCTATTTCGTTTTAATATTGCATGTATTATATATGTTTTATATATATATTTATATATAATATATCTTATATATATTATATAATTTAATATATGTATATATATAGTATATGTTATTTTAATTAATATAGTGTTGTGATATTTTGAATTCCAATTTCGGAGTAAATGGCAATTTTCAAAATACTGATATTTGATTTCGAAGTTAGCTTTCACGATATCCTTAAAATTATTATTATTTCTATTAAATATATAAGATTATGAAATATAGTTAATATATTTTTTATTTTATTTTATTATTAAGGATAAATAATTTATATATGAAAGTATTAAGCTTATAACTTTTTTATTATTTATATAATAATCGAAATAATATTGATAAGAAGAATGCTCTCCAGAAGATAAATCACTTATTTAAGCGAGAAGGGAGAATCTCAAAAAAACATATCGTAATTAATGTGAAAGTATTACGAACTAATAAAAGAGGTTAATGAAGTAAAGCTATCACTAAGCTTTCTTGAATCGAAAATTTCGTGTCACATACAGTTCGCCATATATTATCGTTGTTTGTTTAATGAAAGTATTATATACGTACGTATTTTAGTATTAATATATGACGTTATTTTATATCAGTGTATATATTTTATATTAGATATCTAATATATTTTCTTGCTTTTTATCAATCTTAGATATGTTTCAACACAGCTGTCATTATTTGAAGAATAAGAAATTTAAATAAAGATTAAATTTTCAAGGAGTTTTTGTTTTGATCTCTCTAATCGTTCCGTGGCCGAAGTCGATAAGCGCGCTGGACTCAAAGTAGGGCAGTTAAAGGTTCGAATCGTAATTCCTTCAGAATTATTTTCGTTTTTAATACTAATCAGATAAGATTAATATTTAGAAGGTAAAACTTTTATTTTAGCTTCTGTGATATATTATATTTTATTATTTGTTATATATCTCTAATATTATTGTTTTATATATTTATTAGTATTTATATACTTAGATTTTTTATAGTATTTTTTTATATTTTAGTTATTCATTATTATTTAGGTGAGTAATTTAGTATATTGTTAGTTTTAAGTTGTATGGTAATGTTTGAATTTGATTTTCAACGTATGTACGATTATATTAAAATAATCACGCAAATTATATAATTTTCAATCGTGTACTTGCGAAACATGCTGTTTACTGATGTTGTGTTCTAGTAGCGATCTCTTGGGTACGTCCGATAATTGACGATATACATTCGGTAATAGTTTATGACGTTACGAAAAAATTATGGTCAGTTAACGTAGCTGAGATGGTACGGAAAGAAAGAAATGATAAAACAATCGGTCATGATCCGGTGCGCGAATCGAAGCTTTTCGCGTTGCGCTTTTCTCGGTTGGGCTGTTTTCAGGCGGTTTGCGGCTTTTCGCAGGTGCGGACTGGCGGTCGGGGTCTGAGGATTGCTGAAAAAAAGCGCATTCGTCGAGCTCTTCACGGAAAACATACCTAGAGCGGGTTAAAAAGCAGCCGTGTCTTGAACGTTATCGTGGTGTAGTATCAAGATAAAGAAAAAAAAAGAAAAAAAAAAAAAAAATAAAAAAAGAAAGCATAAAAAATATTGGCCATTCGGCGAATGGTATAAGTTTGTGCGGTGGCTATAGGCTAATGCGCGCCGACTTCTGCCTCCAGCTCGAATCCGCTCCTTACTACTATAGTGGCTATATATGTAGATTGTTAATGATATATAGTGTGATCTTGTGTGGTTATTAGTGTGTTTATTGAGTTATTTGATTTATATCTATTTAGTTTTATTTTTACATTTCTTAGTATATTATTGTATTATTATATTTATTAGTTTATAAGTATTATATTAATAGTTATATATGTTATGTTATATTGGAGGGTGGTTTTTGTTATGTGTTCAATTTTTTAGGTCTGGATCAATAACGGGAGGTCAAGTAGAATTAGCTCACGCTAATCACGACGCAAGCGTGTATTTTCATAGGTGGAGATACGTTTG
The DNA here is from genome assembly GCA_015478945.1 of Trachelipus rathkii. NCBI lineage: Eukaryota > Metazoa > Arthropoda > Malacostraca > Isopoda > Trachelipodidae > Trachelipus > Trachelipus rathkii. The sequence continues at coordinate 4,327 of JABUQX010053686.1, read as the reverse complement.
GGGTCTCTTGGCATTTGTATGTGGACGAGTGTCTTGCTCGCGCACTTGTCCCGCAGTAGTGCTACGGATGGTAATTGTTGCTTTATTCTGATTTTTGCTTGAGCTATGGTAAGTAAATTTTTTCATATTAAAGCTAGACTGAGGGCTGAGATAGTTGAATTCATTTTCTGTTGGTTTTGACTGGACTCTTTTTATAGCCGATTCGCTTTATTCAATGCTCATGAGATGGCCAGGATTTATCTTGAATTTGGTAATTTGTATATTCATTTTTGATCATTAGCAAAATTTTAAGAATACATTCTAAGAAGCACTGGAAGCTGAATAACTTTGGATATGTCGCTTCCTTGGCCATTTGTGTCGTCTAGAGTAATTATTTTTTTTTTTTATATTTTGTTTTTTAGGCTAATTATGTCTAAAAGTAATCTTAGCGAAAAGAGATTCTGTCAGCTTTCGACGCAGCGGAGTATTTTGTATCTGGAAATTGTTATAGAAATGTGTTTCTTCACATGTTTAAATACAAGATTAGTAATGATTGTTTGAAATTTGTTTTATTGTTCGAAAATAATTCTGACAGTACAGTCTGTCTAAAACGCGGTTGTCGTCTTTTCTGATTATGTTGAGTACTGTGATTCAAGACCTAGCGTGATCTCTTGCCCTTTAATTCCTCGGCAGTTGTTGTTCTCTTGTGTAAGCTCTTGGCTTCTTTCTCTTTTTTTTTCTTCTTTCTTATTTTTTATTTTCATTCTTTCTTCCATTTTGATTGTATATTATATTATTATTTATTATATTATGATTAGTGTATTATTATTTTTTTTATTAGTATGATTTATGTTATTTTATTGTTATTATTATTTATTAGTTAGTATTTTAATTATTTATTATTATTATTATTAATTATATTATTTTATTTATTATATTTTATTATTTAATTTATTATTATTATTATTATATTATTATTTATTATTACTATATTATTATTATATTATTATTATTAGTATTATTATTATTATTATTATTAATTATTATTATATTATTTTTATTTATTATGTATGATTATATATTATTATTTATTTATTTATTATTATAGGTTATTGTATGTTTATTTTATTATATTTGTCGATTTATTATACTTATGTTATTATTTTATTATTATTATGATTATTATTATTATGTATCTCGAATGGACGAAAAAGTAGTGTTCGATAAGTAAATTATATATATATGCTGACCTGTATATATTATAGTATATATATGATATATATAGTATATATGTATTAATGAAAACTACGTACTATGTATATATATTAGTTATTAAGTTTCGCCGAAAGGTTCATTTAATTTTAATTAGTATGATATAGATATATATATTTTATATATTTATTATATTATGTATATATATATATTGTATATTATTATGTGTATGTGGTATTTGGACATCTAGTAGTTTTATTAGAATGGTCATTTCTATATTATAGTGTTATTATAGTGTTATAGTATAATAGATTGTATTTATATTTTATGGCTTAGCTATGTTTAAGGGTATTATGTAATATCTATTAAAAAATAAATTATACTTAGTAAAAGATTTCATATTTTTGCAATTAGTATTCTTTAGAGTTATTATTTAAGTTATTATATATAATAAGTATATATATTGTATAGTATTTTATATATATATTATTTATATTAGCTACATTAATTTTATATATGTATGTTACGCATATATATGTTCTGATATGTTATATGTATTGAGTATAGTATATGATATTTATGGTTAGTTTTTAGTATATTTATATTTTGTATATTATTTATTCTATTATTCGTATTTCGTATTATTATTCGGAGTATATTGTGATATATATTTATATATTAGTAGTATGTGTTATAATGATATATAGTATATTTAAGTTATATTAATTGTATATTTTATTTGTTAAGTAGTAATTTATCGTATTTATATAATGTATATGTATTCAGTTGATGGCAGGTAACAGTCCGATATATGCGGGAGCATGGGCCTACTTATTAATGGAGTGATTCTCGCATTTCGCGCGCTGCATCGTTGCTGGATGTTCGCGTGGGATTATTTTATTGTTCGAATTTGATTAAAGTGATTTTTAAATACTGAATAAATCTTTGAAGTTGATGAATCTGAAAATGAAATTGTAAAGAGAACATGAGTTGAAGGCAATTCATAAATATCGGTCTTGAATTTCCATATTTTGACTGCTCAAAGTTACGTGCTCAATTTGCTGGAGAATAGTGCATGTCATTATGTCTGTGGAAGATGGTATCTGCTAGTTAGAATATTTCGCTTTGTACGCAGTTTTGTGTATTGCCAGAAGTAACATTCTACTACATGGAAAATGGCATCATATCACTATTTAGCTATTTTCGAATAACCATTTGAGGAAAGTTACCTAATATAAAAGGGATCAGCGCGTCTCGCATAGTTTCTGCTCAATGTATACGCAATTATCTCAACGCTAAGGTGTCATTTTGTATCATCTTCAATATGAAAGTGATGGAGGGCTTTTTAAAAGATAGATGAAGATGTTAATGAAAACATAAGAGCTAGAAAACGCTTGGTTCTGTGGAGATTATATATGACGCTACATTGTCTATTGGAATTGCAGGTAATTAAGCAAGAGGGCAAGTGTTTTTTTGTAACAGTAAGTTAGACTTCAGAGTTTAAATCGCACTGTTTGTTGTTGCTAGAGTTTTGAAATAACTTCATTTGAACAGTCTATAATTTGCGCGTCCCGTTTAGAAAGTTAAATAATAAATTTACTGAATTGCCACACCATGCACAAGCAAATCAATTAAGTACTGAAAGATATTTCACAGGTCCATGTGATGGAAGATACATACTTTGTGTTCGCATTACGCTAAAGAGGAGTAGGGCAAATTGTATGTGAAAGTACAGCCATGTTATAAAACTGACTAGATAATAATGATCATCCTGATCAGTTTTGTGTGGATAAGGTTTTAAGTCATAATGGTTTTAACCTCACGTGCTTGGTAGTATAACTTGCAAGGAGATTTTGGCCTGTCCTGCAAGCAGTGTTTTCAAGTGAGATAGTTAATTAGCTATGCTGGGTAGTTCTATGATTCGGATGAAAAGTTAGAAACAGACTCTCGAGCAGAATAAGGTCAGGAAATTTTGGATTTTGGTCATTGCGACAAGCTTTTCCTTATTTTTGAATTCAATGCTAGTTGGTGGCAAAAAGATATAAGTTCGCGAGATTGTGAGAATCTTTCTCGTTAAGGTGAGGTGTGGTGGGGGTGAGGTTGTGTAGTGGTGTGCGATATTTGAGTGTGGGGTTCGTTCCGGCGAGCCGTGGCAACTATTATTTTAATACGATTGTGGGCTTTAAGAATCGTATATGATATTATTGAGTTGGTGTTTATATGTAGTTATATTATTATGTATTTAAGTATATTATGTTATATTAATATATATATATATATATAATTATATGAGTACACAGTATAAGTATATAATATTATATATATAATATATATATATTATCATATATTATAATAATAATAATATATATATATTATAATATATAACATATATATAATATTATATAATTATATATACTATATATATATTATATAATAATATAATATATCAATCCATCCGATCCGCATCCGCGGATGTTACAAACATCCGATGCGCATCTGCTCCGGGATGGAAAAATGTACAGGTTGCTGATCACTAATTATATATTATATATATTATAATATATATAATATATATATATTATATATATAAATAGAACAATTTGATGTATATATATGTTCATAAATAAATAATAATATAGGCTAATATATATAATGTTTATTCTATATAGTATATATATATAATATTATATATATATATATATATATATATAATAATAATATATAATATATAATATATATATATAATCTTTATAAATATTATATACTATTGAACAAAACAGTGCAAATACAAATCATAATAGTTTTTGTTCCAGTTCTATAAACAAAACAGCAGAAGTTTATTGTTTTTCCTTTTGCTGTGTTGATTTTCGATTTCGTTAATGTTTTCGTTCCTGGATGAACGAACAGTTATAAGAATGATTATTTGATTTCTCCAAAAGAAATTCGTCAAAACATAAGGAATGAAGAGAGGAACTTTCCATTTTGTTATTAATCTAATGACATCGATTTTCAAAATGAAATTATATATTAATTTTGCTTATGATAAATACTGATTATTTCATCAGAGAAATTATAATTTTCTTTGAAGAATAAGCAATTTAGTTTTAAAATTTAAAGCTATCATAGTATAAATATT
>JABUQX010053685.1:22500-29397 GCA_015478945.1 Trachelipus rathkii | reverse complement strand
ATATAAATATAATATATATATATATATACTAAAGTAAAGAATAAAAGGTATATAGGTATTAATATATATAATATATAGATATGAGAGTTTACATATCATCTCATCAATTTATTAGGGCTGTCATTTTCCACTAGGCTGGGGTTTGCATGCTTATTACACCGGAACAATTGAAAAGTAGTAGAAGAACAGTGACACGAATCTCAAAACAAAGCTTCGCCCCATGTATATCCCCGTGTTCGCCTATTCATTATCATTAATGTGAGACACTCGTCGCAGTCAGAAAATCCACCTTAGGGCCACATGAGAGTGCAACAAACCCTTACTCTGGTATCTCGCCAATTGTGGGGCTTATCCCAATGTCAGCCACAACAATAATCGTTCATCAAAACTCTACTGCATTCGAATGTTATGTTGAGCCACCTTCATGCTTCTCGCTTCTGCAAACTCACATTACTCTTTTCCTCCAGGTACTTACTTTACTGATCGATAATTCCTATTTTTCTTTATCAGTAATTTTTCAGTGTTAGTCGATATCCTCAGCAATAACTCAACAACTATATTCACTCCTGATAACCGAACACGATTTATCAATACCATTTCCTTTCCCCAACATGACCCAAGCTATCTCATTAAATTTCTCTCTATTCTTCTCATTTACCTTTTTCTTCACACCTGCATTCAACTCTTATATGATTTATTTCTCACTCTCCATAGTCAGTTCTTCTCTCGCACCAATAACACGCCCCTAAAATTGTCCGTCAGAGCACATTGTACTTAGATCTATACCTCTTATTCCGGATATACCTCACAAGACACGATCGCCATTATGCATAGTTTCACTACTATGCTATTAACACGGATAACCAGAAAATACGCATCATGCAAATAACCCTAGGCACTCGAGACAGGGTGATCCTTTCATATTTAAACACTCAGGATTTAAATATGCATACTAAATCTCGCCTCTACCATCACAATTTTCCTTTTCAATACTCTTTGTATCATCTTTGCCCTTTTCATTCAAACAATATATCGCTAAAATATTAAAAATTAAATACATTGGTTTTCAATGGGTGGATATTACACGTAACTAACAATTTTCAAAATCCATCGGACTCTCGGCTTCGGCTGAACTACCTTAGCCCACATATGGCTATGTACTATTATCTCGCTCGACGTATAGCAACCCTCCTTTCCACAGCCCTGTCTAGAACCCCTCTACCATGCTCTCAACTCTCTTCAGTTTACACAGACAAAATTTCTATAAATCATCCGCATAGAATAGAGCAGGGTACTTCCCACTCTCTTCCATATCTCGCATACAGAGTTTGTAACCCACCTTCCCCTGCCGCCTACTATCCATCATAATTCTTTCATAACCCATCACATATTTATCAAATTAAATAACCAATGGGACAAAATATTTTTGTTAATAGTTAAAAACTCCAATCAGCTTTCAACTTTGCATTTATCTCTATGCACATGCTTTTCAACAATTGTCATGAGAGTGAGTGGTGGTGTTGATATATATATACAGGAAGCCTACACACCACAAAACACATATATCACTAACACCTGTCATAGAGTTTCTTATTAATCCTGTAATACGCCTGTTGCAAGTATATAAAACGTAAATTCAATTTAATTTTCTTCTCCCTCATTTTCTTAGTCATTTGTTTCAATGTAAAAATTTGAACCATCCATTCTCTACCATTGGTGTCAAATGCACATTGTTCTGTGCGCCACATCAGTCCTCAGTCACTTGTACGGCCTCTTTCACAAACTTAGGCACAGCACTATCTTCCCTAACAATACTCAATAAGCAGGAATTCCCATATATTTTTGGTTCCTCGGCTCTGTGTTCCTCCTTCCTTGTGGATACCAATTTACCGCACCTAATTTATTAATAGATTATCATCATTACCCTAATATAAATTTACTATTGATGCTCTCCTCCAATCCTCCGAACCTCCATCCAATCCCTTGGAACTATACCGTCCATAAACGCTTTGTTACACAACTTCCAAATCCATTCAATCACCATCTCGCCTCCATTCTTGATCATTTCACCAGTAATTCCATCTATATCTGCAGATTTATCATTCTTCAACTTTCTCTCTATACCAGTTAGCTCCACCTTACTAATGATCTCATCCCCAATATACTTATTTTCTCATGCACCATTAAACCCATACACAAATTCACGATCACCTCTTCATTATTGTCAATGTTATAATGATTTTCGAAGTGTTTCCTCCACACTCTCCTCACATCCAATTAATCAGTTGCGAAAGTACCATCCCTATTCATTATTCTATGCTGATTCTCCTGACTCTCATTCATAACCTTTCGCGCTTTCTACAAGAAGAGCTTCGTATTCCCTTGTAACCCTATTCATCATCCTTCCAAACTGTTCTTTTACCTCATTTTTTCTCCTACGTAGGCAACTTTCAGTCTTCCTCTATTTCTCCTTATATAATAATTCCAAACACTTTTCTTTTGAAACCTCATCATTGGCTTTTAGCACATTCAACCACGCCTCTTTTTTGTTTTTAATCGTTTGCATCACCTCTTTATTCCAACACTCACCGTTAACATTCTTACCTCCTACTTTATCACATTCACATACTTCTCTTGTACTACTAACAAAGGCTTCCTTCAATTGCTTCCAGATTTGTTCAGTTTAATCTTGTTCACATTCAACTGATTTATTTGCAAGCGCTCTTGAATACTTTTCTTTATTACCTTATCACTTAACTTCTCACTCTCAATTCTTCCCACTTCCTTCCTTATTTCCTTCCTCTCCATCCAACTTAATCTTAAATAAAACAATTTAATGATACGATAATCCCATCCCAAAGTCCCTCACTGATTTAGCATCCATCACGTCCTTCAACATTTCCTTTTTCACCAACATAAAATCAATCAAATTTTTCACTTCGCTACCATCTCTACCTACACCAACTTCTGTATACTTATGAATACTATTGTGCTTGAAGAAAGTATTACTTACACATATAACTCTCTCCTCACAGAAATCAATCACTTTCCTAAATTCCCACTGGCAATCTGTATGGAGGGCATCGTGTTTTTTAATGAATAGGCATTTTCCTTCAACCATATATCAGATCACACCAAGCAATCCAATCTGAAAACCTCACTCTCACCCATCAAATAACATCATTCAGCATATCCCCAGAAAATGATACTCTTCTTCTCATATAATCCTCTCAGATAAACATATGATCTACATAACCACACATTTGTCTTGTGTGGACCTTTTCCAACCCTATAGTGATCGGCGTCAGAAAATTCTTAGTTCTTAAGGCTCCAAGGAGCGAAAATCCATACCATAAGCCTTTGTATCAAATATGTGGTTATTTTTCTCATTCAGATAATATTCGCGCTTCCTCTCTGCGTTTTGACGCGTAGACTTATCTTTCCCGTATTACTCGAGCTATAAAACCACATCTCACTTTATCAAACAACTTTAAACATCTATGCCCCACCACACTTTATTTTTTTAGCCTTTTGTTTGTGCAGTACATTGCAGAGCAAGTCATTTTCCCTTTCCTATATACTATCATCAGCACCATACTCCTCTGTACTGCCTGCAGCAATATTACTCCTCTTTAAGACATTCCCATTTGTACCCACTATCCATACGATTCATACATTTTGCCGGAGGAAGAATAGTAAGGTGTGTGGGAACAGGACGTAATGACAACGGAGTGATAATATATATATATATATATATAATTAACGTATATATAAGAGATTTTAATAGAGTAATATTATAAGAATATATAATATATCATATATATATATACTTAATATATATTCAAAGCATATTATAAATATAATGAATTTATATAGATATTATTAAAATATATTTAATAAAAGTGTAATTAAATAAGGTAAAGTATATATATATATATAACGTAATCTTTGAATTCCCATAATTTTTTTGTTAATGGTTTCTATTACAACCATCCTAAAACCATTATGGATTTTTCTAGAGGTAAAAAGTATTCATAAGAAAGACTTATTTTTGAGAAGAACGTAGAATACCTTCTCGCTTATACCCCAACTATCTCATATCACCAGTTCTCTCAATAATCGTCTCTTCTCTCAAGGCATCTCTATATCATGATCTGTCTACGGATGTGCTGCCTCAGAAATTCTTAATTTTAGCGCTCTCTAATCTCGGATCATTTAGTCTAAACTTTCAGAACCTGATAGACATTTTTTTTCATTAGCTTTATTTAAATTTTAATTTAAACAAGTAAGAATAGGACAATTGGGTCCAATTTAAAATTGTGAAAATTTCTTAGTGGTTCAATAAGTGCAGTTGGTCAATCTCTCTCACTCTCTACACTTTCTCTCTTTCCTCACATACTGCTTCATTTTGCGTTAGTGTTTATCCAGAGGAAGGATTCTAGAATAATTCTTGAGTTTTGGTCTCTCTCTCTATGTGTGCGATCCTTTTCAAGCACGCTCGCTTAAGAATCAATTTTATTGCTACAAAGACTCAACGAGTAATAGACGGCGTATATATTTAGTTACGCCTTCACTTTGTGTTGCAATTTATGTCCTTTATGATATATATATTATCTATAATAATATATAGTAATAATTATTATTTATTAAATAATATATATATAAATATATATATATATTATATTATGACTATATTATTATATATATATATATGTATATATTATTATTATAGTATAAATATATATAATAATTATAATTATAATATATATATTTACTATATAATATAGTAATATATTTATATATATTATATATGATATAATATTTTATATTATATTATGTATATATATATAATCTCCCTGCACATGAAATACGGATATATTTATGAATAAGTGTATTCCATACTAGCCTTCTTTTTATTTAAGTAAAAGTATATATATAGTACTCATATAGAACATAATTTTATTAGATATATATATCATTATACACTAATAGTGATATTAAATATAAGTACTGCATAGGGTCAATACTTATACTATATAATATGGGTAATTTAGTCTATGAATCAGGACCCACCACGGTCTACAAGGAAGCGGCCACACTGGGTGGGTACTAACTCGTACATATTTAAAATATGTCACAAAAGGAAATTTAGGTAGCGAAATGAATATTAAGTCAAAAAATAAATATAAAGATAAATAAAAAGATGTCCTTACGTTATATATAGTCCTCATATTCCATTACAAAATTATATGTTGTGAAGAAAATTCAGTTCTTGGAAGTAAGAGAAAATGGTTACTATTGAAGTGGGAGGATTTAGACAAAATATGGGATAACCTTTTAGAATGTGTTTATAGACCATAGAGTGTATCGGTAAAAGTGACGAGACAGGAGTAGAAGGTGCAGTGAGGAGAATCAATAAAGATATGGTGAGCAGATTGGGGGGTACGGCAAAATGGGAAGAGGATCTCGTTACATGTAGTGGCTTTGAGTGATGCCTGTGTGGCCAATGCAGAGGCGTGCAAGTATCACTTCGTTCAAGCGATTTCGTCAGTGATAGGAAGACCACTCATCAACGTTCCGATTTATATTTATAAGTTTCACCCCTTCGCTGATCAATCGCCCAGCACTCCTGCCAGTAAGACCGAAAGCCTTCTCAGAAAGCAAGATAATAATCAGTTGATGGGAGGCAACCTTGTCGAATGGCATCCGGGGGGTACCTAGAACAGCTACTGAAAGAGGAGACAACCATTCTGGCCTCTCTGTCAGCAATTTCGTTGCCAATTATTCCTAGGTGAGAGGGGTCTAACATAGTGTAATTTGTTTCTTGAGAGAGTGAAGCAGCCGAAGAAATTATTGTATAGCTGATGCCATTGTGTTTTTAGAATAGCGGGCTTTAAACGCCTGGAGGGTGCTAAGCGAATTTGAATAATAACATAAGATTGCTTCTTGGTTTATAAGAATACAATTCGAGAGAGGGCAATCATTATAGTTATTAATTCTGCCATAAAAGTTGAAGGATGAGGGAGGAGGGTATGGGAGAGGTTGAGGTCAGAAAAGAAAGCAGACACACTAACACTTTTCCCTGTAAACAGTAAACACTTTGGTAAATCAACCGTGAACTATGGAATGAGACATGAATGATGTCTTTAACAAGGTGGTGGGGTGGCTAGATTTGGAGAGAGAGGTTAGGACCAAGCAGATGGTAGGAGCAGGGAATAGCCAAGGTGTATATCCTTTATGATAAGAGAACGGCAGAATTTTCAACATCCATTACTTCAACAGAGTTCTCATATAATTTTACTAAGGGGTTCGTAAATATTTTCTAGCCAACCGTATGATATTGTGGACCGCGTGTGTGTGTGACGACACACACACCGCACACACACACACACACGCATATGATTATTTAATGATATTAAAATATAAGTAAATGTATATATGGATATATATATATATTATATCTAAATATACCTTAATATATTATATATATAATATATGTATATATAATTATATATAATAATAATATATATTAATAACTAGTGGGCGTACCTTGAAGATTTCACTTGGTGGTTAGGCAAAGTTATATATATAGTATATATACTATATATATATATATTATAATATATATATATAATTATATTATATATATATATTAATTGTATATATTATATTTATATTATATATATATATATATATTATAGTATATAGTATAATGTACAGTATTAGTCGGCAATACGTCTTATTTTTTGAAGGAAAAAATTTAATTTTTCACGTCTTTTTGAATAAAGCTTATGTTTATTTTATGTGTATTATATGCAATAAAATTGACTCAAAGCCTGACATAGGTCTACCAGAATTTTTAAATAATTATTTTAATTATATATAAGTAAACATACA
>JABUQX010053685.1:7500-17500 GCA_015478945.1 Trachelipus rathkii | reverse complement strand
GGGACTTGATGAGGGTGAAAGGTATGGAGAAAGTAATATTGTTTGAATTTATATGATTTTCTAATAGGTTCATGGTTGTGTTTATTGGTACATTGGTGAATAATGAAACAACGTCAAAGCTAACTATGTTATAATTGGAAAAAGTTAAGGTATTTGTTTTTTGTATGAGGTGTTGAGAATTTTTGATGTGTGATGTGGAGATGTTTCCTATTAGAGGGGTGAGTTCATCTGATAACCATTTGGCAAGTTTATATGTAATGTTATTGATATTAGATATTATTGGACGTAAAGGAGTATTGTCTTTATGTATTTTTGGGATTCAAACAATATTACTTTCTCCATACCTTTCACCCTCATCAAGTCCCTTATACTTCTTACCTTAGAACACGCTTATTTCAAATTTCAAGATAAATATTATAAACAGATATCCGGACTTAGCATGGGCTCTCCTTTATCCCCCACTATCAGCAACATATATATGGAGTTATTTGAAAAATATATTTTATTCACCAACCCCTTATTTCATTCAATAGTTTGGTACCGTTATGTGGATGATGTACTGGCTTTTATACCAAAAAACACAAACATAAATAGTATATTTAATTACATTAATAATATACATCACAATATAAAATTTACAATAGAATATTCAAAAGATAACACTATCCCCTTTTTAGATTTACTAATTACATGGTCCAACAATAGTCCTCCTTCATATCAGATTTTCCGAAAAACCACCGCATCAGATTCCTATATACATTGGTTTTCGTTTCATGAAATATCCACAAAAATAGCAGTACTTTCAAATTTGTTCTTGAGAGCCATGAGAAACTGTGACCCTGCATACTTAGATAAAGGAAAAAAATTTATTATCAATATTTTTAAAAAACTCGACTATCCTCAATCCGTAATTTATAAAGCACTAAAACTACCCGAAAATAGATACTTAAATTCTGAACAAAATAATAATAACTTTAAAAACATATTACCAATTCCCAATTTAAACACACAACAAATAAAAAAATATATACCTCCCGATATTAAAACTACAAAATCTAACTTACTAACACTAAAGCATACCCTTAAACCTAAAAATAATCATACGAATCTCAAATCTGGTATATACACTATCCCATGTAAAGATTGCGGAAGTTGCTATATAGGCGAAACAAATAACTTAGATATTAGAATAGATCAGCATTCTCATGACCTACTCAGGGATAAAATTGGTTCATCTTTGACTGCACATAGAAGATCAAAAAATCATTTAATCGATCTTCCGTCCAACAGATTAATAGCACCTATTCAAAATACTAAAAACAGAAAGCTAACTGAATCATTCTTAATAAAAAATTCCAAGAATTTCAATAATCAAGCAGGCAATCCATCAATAGATAATGTCACTAATTTCTATATAAAAAATTCGACCAAGCTCAACAAAATCCTGAAGTCTATTTAATCTCAATATTTTGAAACTTATTTAACTACTACACCAGGTTGCCAACAAAAAAGAGAGTTAAATTTGGATCCTTCTTCAATCATTCACATCAGTTCCTGAGGATGCATACCGCCAACGGATGCGAAAGCTAGAACTAAATCTTAGCTATTTCCTTTTAATTTAATATTAAATTGTTGATAACAAATTTAATGTAAATAAATAGTGTATTAAAAATCATTCCTTGAAGAATTTTTTTTGGTTTTGTGTCGCCTCAAGGGGATTAAATTATCAATACATATATTCACTGCGTGCATTGCAGAAGTTTATCAATAATTATGTACCCTGATACCAACCAAGAGGCTTTAACCTTTTTACAACAAAACTATACTACAAAAAAAGTGTTTTACAGGTATGTAGATTCATTAACAACAGCAAATCTACTAAAAAATAATTTAAAATTTCTTAATGACTGCAAAAACGAATGTGTGATCCCGAAAAGTTTAATTCCCAGATTTATTTACTTGGATAAACATTCTCCATTTCCCAATATCTTCCATGATATATTACAAAACCAAATCCAGGGCTTGAAAGTCGATTTGAAAAATAAATTTAGAATAAATTACCTGCATTTCAAACAATTTCAACAAATTTATTACGATTTACATAGAGATTTACAAATGTTTACCATATTAATAGATCATGCCCATAGCATCATGAAAAGGAAGACCAAACTGAGAAATGACCTACATGAGAATAAACTTAACGCTTTGTTTAAGAATAGTCCTTGGTCTAAAAATGCTGATCAGAATATAGTTATAAACCAATCAAACTACCGTTTGTCAGATATAGAAATGACTCTACTAGGATATGGCTTAAATTTTGCCTTGAACAATCGGGATCCATGGCTACCAATGCTCAATAATTTTAATCAGTGGAAAGCAAGAAATCAAGATGGACACAACAACAATGACATACTACTAGGTATTCTTCTTAAACTTCAAGTGGACTCGCAATATTATATTTACTACCCTAGAAGATTTCATCAGGCACTTTCTAAACTTCAAAAAAACCCAAATATCACGATTTCCCGATCTGACAAAGGTAAAAAAATAGTTATTATGAATAGTGTTGAATATTTAAACAAATCATTTCAATTACTTAACGACCATTCCATTTACACCGAAATCATGAACAATCCTTTAAAAAATTCACAACAGTCCTTCAATAAATCTTTAACCAATATTCTACCCAACAACGAAGACCTCATAATAAAATTTAATGCTTATTTACCAACCCTATCACAGTTTTACGCCATCCCAAAAATACATAAAGACAATACTCCTTTACGTCCAATAATATCTAATATCAATAACATTACATATAAACTTGCCAAATGGTTATCAGATGAACTCACCCCTCTAATAGGAAACATCTCCACATCACACATCAAAAATTCTCAACACCTCATACAAAAAACAAATACCTTAACTTTTTCCAATTATAACATAGTTAGCTTTGACGTTGTTTCATTATTCACCAATGTACCAATAAACACAACCATGAACCTATTAGAAAATCATATAAATTCAAACAATATTACTTTCTCCATACCTTTCACCCTCATCAAGTCCCTTATACTTCTTACCTTAGAACAGGCACATTTCAAATTTTCAAGTAAATTATTTCAACCGAGATATCCGGACTTAGCATGGGCTCTCCTTTATCCCCACTATCAGCAACAACATATATATGGAGTTATTTGAAAAATAATTTTTACTTCAACCAACCCCCTTATTCATTCAATAGTTTGATACCGTTATGTGGATGATGTACTGGGCTTTTTATACAAAAAAACACAAACATTAAATAGTATATTTAATTACATTAATAATATACATAACAATTATAAAATTTACAATGAATATTCAAAAGAATAACACTATCCCTTTTTAGATTTACTAATTACATGGTCCAACAATAATCCTCCTTCATATCCGATATTCCGAAAACCCACCGCATCAGATTCCGCTAGTTAGCATTCTAAGCTGACGAAATTTAAGCCACAAAAATAGAGATACTTTCAAATTTGTTCTTGAGAGCCATGAGAAACTGTGACCCTGCATACTTAGATTAAAGGAAAAAATCTATCATTATCAATATTTTTAAAAAAAAACTTAACTATCCTCAATCCGTAATTTTATAAAGCACTAAAACTAGCCAAAAATAGATTACTTAAATTCTGAACAAAAATAATAATAACTTTTAAAAACATATTAAAAGTAATATATTATTTGCAACAACACAACAAATAAAAAAAATATATACCTCCCGATATTTAAAAACTACAAAAAACTAACTTACTAACACTAAAGCATACCCTTAAACCTAAAAATAATCATACGAATCTCAAATCTCGATATATTACACGTAATCCCATGTAAAGATGCGAAAGTTGCATAATAGGCGAAACAAATCAACTTTAGATATTAAGAAATAGATCAGCATTCTCAATTGACCCTACTTCAGAGATAAAATTGGTTTTTCATCTTTGACTGCAACATAGAAGATCAAAAAATCATTTAATCGATCTCCGTATCCAACAGATAATAGCAAATCCATATCAAAATACTAAAAACAGAAGCTAATCTGAGTCCATATCTTAATAAAAAACTCCAAAAGAAAAATTTTTTTCCAATTAATCAAGCAGGCGAAATCCTATCAATTAGATAATGTCAACTAATTTACTATTAAAAAATATCGACCAAGCTCACAAAATCCTGAAGTCTATTTAATCTCAATATTTTGAAACTGTATTTAACTTACTACACCAGTGTTGCCTATATATATATGCGCGTGGGAGAGTTAGCGTACATATAGCTCAGCGCTCTCCTCTCTCTATATATCAAACGAGTGCCAGATATCAGCTATCTAACACAGATCTGACTAAAGCTAGAATTCTCTGCTTCTCTGTCATGGTCTCTTATTACTCTCTCAATACACTGACTTTGGCTTTATCGAATAAGACAGACAAATTTAAATAATGCGTTAAATAAATACGCTGCTTTCAATTAAGCTCTCTTATTATATGCTAGGTTATCTATCGCCCTGGTTGATTGCTGCCTCAAGGGAATTAAATTATCAATACATATATTCACTGCGTGCATTGCAGAAGTTTATCAGTATAATTTATACATACTATAGTACATAATATAATTATATATATAAATATTACATTATATATATATATATTATAGTATATATATATATATACATTATATAATTATATCATAATCATATATAATAATATAAATATAATATATAATGTCCCTTTATTAAACCAGGGAGCTCAATTAAAAAAAATCCTAGGAATCGGAATGGCGCTGGTACGCTATCTGTGATATTATTTCATTCTGTAGGGATTTTTACGAATTTTCTCAATTATTGGTTTCAAGCGCGAGTCCTATAATATAATAATGATGCAACCCGACCAAATATGGTTAAATATCAACAGTTTGAAAGAGTCTCACAATTGAGCCGATACACCTGAAAGGAGGTAAAAGAGGAGTGAAGAATGATGCGTATAGTTATATGAATTTACATTATATAACATTTGAGGTAGGCCAACTGACGAAGCGAGTCAAGTTGTTACACGAAACATCACATACCGCTATCGCGGAGTGACGCGGGCGCATTGAGTCGAGCGTCCCATGTGCTCTTTTCAGGCGAGCCATGCCCAGAATACACGTCAGGTGCCATTAGCGGTTAGAGGAATGACATAATAGCTATTAGCGAGGCCAAATATGGGTAGATTTGGGTGCTTCTCAGTTTTCACTCTCTATTAAAACTGCATTAAGGTATCTAATGAAAAAATAATTTAACTTAAAAAATAAAATAATAGTTTTATTAAATGTAATACCTTATGTAGTACCATAATTAAACCAATAAATATCCACACCACAACAGATCGGAACATTTATGAAATAAGACTATCACAAATTTTAATTAAAAATAAATAAAATCTCCTATTTTACGGGATTGATTTTTAAGTGGTACTCTTTTGACATACATAAGTAATAGTTAGGTGATTTGCTATTTGAGTTTTTTTGGCTAATTACCAACTTTACCAAAGATAGATCCAGAAAAGAGATTTATATGAATTGTTTCATATATGCTCCCTGTGTTTGAATAAGATAAGGCTCCCAAGAGAGATCCAGCGCACACTTTGCTAGCTTATATTGTAAAAGTTACTTACTTTATATTGCTTCGTCGATAGTAAGTAAGCTATCACCCTATAATTTGAGTACTCTAAATACTCTCATGATTTTCTTATGACTGAAGAAAAATATATAGTCAAATAAAAGTGTATAATTGTGGAGATACCGAGAATTTTCCTAACACCCTAGATTACGCATACTATGTCTCTAATGACTATCTGATATACATGATCACAGAGTAATTATAAGTGATCTATATATATATATAACTGATCGAACCTAATGTGAAATTATATTTTATGAGAGGTGAGTAGAGAAATATAAGAATTAGTCGATAAAGATATGGTGAATAATGAATACCTGCTTATATCCCTATAAATCAACGATTACAAGGCTATATCATACCCCCACTATTCTGGCAAGATAACGATTGAAGCTATCACAGTCTTCTCATAGAGTATTCACAAATAGCAGTCACTCCAATATATTAAGTTATAGCTACGTATAGATAAGACCCATAACATCACAATGCTACCCAAATCAGTGCCCTGAATCAAAGTTAGTCAGAAAAAAATAACTCGAGCATAGTGAGCAGCTGTATATTTGAGTGATAGTGAATAATCTATTAAAATATATATATAGGTAATAATGATAAGTTTATTAAAGTGTATTATATATATGTCAGGTCAGATTTTAATACCTGAATATTATAGATAATAGATAGTTGTTTATATATGAATTATATATATTATATTATGTTAATTTATTAGTGAAGATAATGGATATATATAAATGTATAATTGAGTGAAACATTAGTGTATCAATAGTATGTGTATTTCAAATAAATAATATTGTAGTGTTGGATATTAACGATTACATGAAAATAAGAAATAATGTTAAGTGTAGGTTCTTATAATATTAGGTTTTATGGTCTATTATATATGCGTCATGCCGTGCTACATAAGAGCCACAATCCATATTATATTTATAATCTCGTTTAGTAATGAAGAAAAATATACTTAGAACTAGATTCTGGACTCACTTCCCAACCTTAAATATATCTCAGTTATATATAAGAGGAAACCCTTAAATCCATTTTCTTAGCTATAATATATAAGTATATAGTGTTTATAGTTGATATACATATTGAATATAAAATCCTATACTCACTATAAATAAGAGGACACTCAGTATTTTGGATAGATAGAAGATATGACAAGGTTTATACTATATAACATATATATATATATATATATATATATATATATTAGTGTTAATATGAATGTTATAATATAATGTTATAATATATATGATATATATAAATATATATAGGTTATAATTGGTTTAAAAATAATTTACAATTTCTGATGTAATTATATTATCATTATTATATATATACTGTTATAATATTTATATTATATTCTTTCCGCTATCTTCGCTTAAATCTCTTCTGTTTTTTTTTTTTTATTTTATTTTATTTTTTTATTATTTATTTATTTATATATATATTTTTGCATAGATATTTCGATTTATCATGCATATTTCACATATCACGGGCATATATGCCATCGTGATTATCTAGATGAGATTGGGAACTTCTCTATAGTAGTATATATTTCTACCTCATGGATCCGAAACCTAGCGACTCGAATCCACACGACTCCATTGCCTCATAATGCTCGATCCTACCGTCGCTCTATCACGTTTGCATGCCTACAGTTATGCCGGCATATGAGAGTATATATATGTTAGGGAAACTATAAGTAGCAGAAGTCACACTAAAGATTATTTAATGTTAGTAAGAAGGAAGATAAAGATAAAGATGTTATTAGAGCCACAGAATCATGAAGTTATAAAAAGATATTTTGTGAATTTCTCGAAGATCAGTTATATATTATATTTAATTTAAGGTATGATTGTTTATTACTGTTTTTAATCAATATACAACTTATTATTATAGTAACAATTATAACTTCAAGATATATCTCCCTGGTAAATACTATATAGTATATATATATATAATATATATATATATTATATATATATAATTATAATATATATATATGGATTTTCGTATAATTTAATAAAAATATAAGTTTATATTTGGATATAATAATTATTATTTAAACGAGTTTAAAGGGAGGAATTTCTTTTAGCCTCAATCTTTAGGTCTCCCTAGAACTAACAGAGGCAATAAAAAATATAGTATTATATATATATATCGTATATAGAAATATATATTATATGGGTATTATATATATATATAGTATGTATATAATATATATTCCCTTATACTATATATAGTATTTCATATACTGGTATTAATTGCCCTCAGTAAGTTTAGAGTACCATAAGTCACTTATGTTTGCGCCAATAAATCAAAACTATTCATACTAACCGTCAACAAACAAGTTAATTAAATAAATAAAAATAAATATAAAATAATATAAGACAGTCTTATATAAACTAAAATCATATAAGTAAATTAACATATAATAAAAATAAATTAGTGAGTTAATATAATGAAGTATTTTTAAATATATTGTTTACTTATAAATATAACTTTATTAAATTGTTAATAAAACCTTTGTAGAAAAGTTCCTTTGCTTTTATAAAAATTAATGAAAGTATATTATATATAATTATAAATATGAATATAATATCTCTCTAGAAAGTTTAATGAAATATACACTATCGCTTATAACTCTCGCACATTTACTATGTATACCACGGTCACCAAATTGATACTAGATACAAACATAAATAAAAATAAGTAATAAATAGAATAATATAAAAAAAAAACACTATTTGAATCTAATATAACTAAAATAAAGTGTGAAAATGACTAATAATCTGTTATTATAATAAATTTATATATAAATTGTATACTATATCCATAAATTTAAGTAGTATAAATAGTTATTAACGTAAAGCCCAAGTTTGAGAATGCCAAAAATAATAAATAAAAGAATAATAAATATAGTGGAAAAAAATAAATAACATATAATATACACAAAGTCTTACTATCTCTATGCATATTAATATATAATATAATAATAATATAATATATATATATAATATATTACTTAGTATATATATATTAATATTATATATATAATATTTATATATATATTAATATATATATTATAATATATATATAATATATAAATATTATAATATTATATATATATATATATATATATTTATATATATATATATATATATATTTTATAGATATATATAATATATTATATTTTATAATATAATATATTATGATATAATATATCTAGAAAAGCCACAATCCATATCTCAAAACTACATACAGCTACCATGAAAAAGGTGAAAAAACATGCTATATTAGGATAATAGTTATGGTTCCAAATATATTAATAAGTTTAGTCATATATATTATGGTCAAAAATGGTATAACATAATAATTGATTAAAATATAGTAATAACAACATAAAAATAAATTTGAAATAAAGAAATATGAGCAAAGAAAACAACAATAAAAAAAGAATAATAATTGTAATAAAATTTTCCCATAAAAAAAAGCATAAGAATATAGTATATTGCGTCCACATATTATCAGACACCAATATCTACTATTCAATTATGCATGAAATGAATGTTCCATTTCACAAAACATTATTTTGCCCAAAAAATTTTATAAATCGTTTTACAATTCCAACACTCGTTGTATCTATAATGCTAGCTTTGTATATGATAATAATTCTTCTCTCTCATTTTTCTTTTTTTTTTTTGTGTGTTTTATTTATCTCATTTTCCGCCGCCATCATAAACTATAACTGGGGACCATGACATTCCTAGCAATCGTCTCTCTTTTCCAATTGTGTTAAGATCTGTTATGTAGTTTTTTGAAAGATTACGTTGAGTAGATAGATGTTCTTCTTAGAGGTCTGGTATTACTACTATTATATATATATTATATTAATATATATAATATATATTAGATTAATTAATATAATAATATATATATATATATATTATATATATTATAATTATAATATATATTATAATATATATATATATAATATATATGTAATATATTAATAATTATATATATTAATGTTAATAATCCAATTATGGGACGTGATTATAGTAATACTGGTGCGAGTGATGTATTACTGTAGTAGTGAGGTGTATCAGATAACACTCTATCCCCCCGAAATTTTTAATTTTTATACTCACCTGGCGTATTTAGGGTGGGCCGAACATTTTTTGAGGCAGGGGCGGCCATGACCCCCCCCGATAATTTTTCT
This sequence comes from Trachelipus rathkii, assembly GCA_015478945.1. NCBI lineage: Eukaryota > Metazoa > Arthropoda > Malacostraca > Isopoda > Trachelipodidae > Trachelipus > Trachelipus rathkii. The sequence goes on along the minus strand of JABUQX010053685.1, from coordinate 7,565 downwards.
AGACATCTATAAAAATTTTAGGTTTATCATTATATCCAGTTATATCAATAAAGTCGCAGAAGTTA
>JABUQX010053685.1:0-2500 GCA_015478945.1 Trachelipus rathkii | reverse complement strand
ATAGTCATAGAGAGGGAGAATCTCTCTCGGTATCGCTTTGTGAAGCACTTGATAATGACGGCTGCATTGCAGTGCGTGAGGTCGGGTTTTAAATAATCTGGTAAAAGTCTGTAGGGCTCGATGGTAATTTTTGAATGGTGATGCAGTGCTCTCTCTAAAGTCAGGAAGTCTGATGTTCTGAAGATTGAGTCTCGTTGTGAGGTCGAGTAATTTTCACAGTCAGTAAAAAGGGTTCGTGAGTCAGTTTTTTCTATCCACTCACCAAATTTCAACCAAGAGAAGCAATATACTTAAAGAATATATTAAAAAAGATTTGCCAAATTCTATAAATAAGCTTCACTTTCTAAAGATTGTCAGTGATTTATGATGAGATATTCTAAAAGTGAGGAGTGTTTTGCTCAAAACTGCAACTTTATTAGATGCAACATTGAATTAAGATCTCAAAAGAAGCTGATTTTTGATTTTGCGACACTTGACGATTACATGTACATAATAATTAATTGACTTAATTTGAAATCTGTGTACATTTCCACATCACAAAAATGCGGTAATACACTCCGAAACTTCTGATAAAAGAACTCTTATTTACAACACTCAGATCAATCCTTTATGTATTTTCCTAGAGTGTTAGCCGGAGAAATATTATAAATTTACCTACTTTTCTATTATAGTTCTTAGAGCGACATTTCAAAACCTAATACTATTCATGTTAATTGGGAATTTCTTTACTACTACAAAAATTTGATTGCGACTTAACTGAAGCATGTGACCATGTCAAAAATATTGTGGTTACTCTCATGCAAAACTGGCTGTTCTGATGCAGATTCCATCTTCAAAAAGTTATTTTCACTGTATACGCATCCACTACCATAAATTAAGTAGCTAATGTGCGCCATATTAAAGACTCCGCCTGGCAGGGATTATCTCGTAATAGAAATTTTCTCTCATTGGACAATGTATTATCTATACACCTCAGGCTTGTTTGCTCTCTCCGCTATTGAATTGATCTAGCAGCATTCCATTTAACATGCAAGGTAAAACACGCTCTTGAAATAAAATTATTAGCCTAATGTATATAGAGTGTATATCATACATAATAACACGTTCTATATATTCCTGACACTTATCTAGCTCTAGTGGACCATATATGTGACTTAACGAGTCGGTTGCTCGAGATTCTCAAAAGAACATGAAAAGTAGGGATACATCTCTAACATTCATATCTGTCATAGCTAGATCTACAAACATAACTTATAATTCTCTTACGTCTCGGCTTACTGTTCTCTTTCTCGAAGTCATTCTTTCTGACATAAGATTTCTCTATAACATAGGAACTACCATGATTGACTTTAAGTATGAATAATCTTTCTCGTAGAACATTATATCTTCTGAGAATACGCAACATATTAAGTTCGGAGTAAGCTATTGAATTTTATGCTCGTGTGGATGGATCGAGAAATGGAGCTCAAAGAAAAAAGGTATCAAAGGTCTTATATCCGATAAATACCATGTTACGAGCGCGAATATCTCCAAATAACTTACTCTGTCTCAAATATGATAGACAATTACTTTCTCACGTTTTGCCTCGACACACATGATACCAGTACATGTGTGAAAAATTTTAATTATGTGAACTTGCGGAGAGCTACTACTGCGAGTATGATAACAATTTGAATAGCCTAGCAAATTGTCATCTGATCCTTGTTGCTCTCTCACCTCCAACGCAAGTTAGCGTGGAACTCGACTCATCCTGTGTATGCTCTCGATCTTTCTCTCTAACGAACTATAACGTACTAACCTATACAAGAACCTAAAGCAGGAAAAATGAAGGAGATTATCTGACAGGATAGAAACTTTTGTATTCTATTGTGGTTTAATCGAAAAGCTAATCAACATTCAATGAGTAGATGATATAGATGTAAGTTCATTTAACTAAGTAATGTAGTAGTTATAATCATAGATGAGGATTGGTGCATTACTTAACATACCAACGAAATATAGATGTATAGCCTACTACGAGAATAGTCATTAAATACATTTGTCTGAAAAGTTTCTATAGAAGGAAAACATTTATACTGTAAGGTGAAATTAAGTTTATTTATAACACCAACTTTATTCTCCTAACACATACAACTATATATAATATTAATAATATATATATATATATATTATATATTATATATATAAATATATAATATTATATTAATATATTACTTATATATTATATATATATATATATATTATATAATATTAATATAATATATATATTAATATATATTAATTAATAATATATATATATTATATATATAATATATTTAATATATATATATATATTATATATATAATATTAATATTATATATTAATATTTAATATATTATAATATATATAATATATATATATATTATATATTAATTATATAATAATATAATATTTAATATAACCCCCCGTAAATTATATCCTTCACGCTACGCCTCATATATATATATATATTGTTGGAAT
>JABUQX010053684.1:0-19131 GCA_015478945.1 Trachelipus rathkii | reverse complement strand
GGAAATTCTATCCAGGACAGCGAGAATAGAATCGGAAAGATTAAGACGAGAGGCTATCTAGAAGTAAAAGATGGAGCAGAATTGAAATGAGTTGAAGAATGAAGGGTTCGAGTCATCGGCCATGTGGCAGTTTATAGAGTTAGAATGCTGCAGGTGAGAAAGATCATTAATGAAAAGAGTAGGAATTAAAGTAGGAGATGATGACGAAAACCCTGAGAACTTCCACTATTTGACGAAAAAGAAAGAAGACAGTCGCTTCCATCAAAGAACCATAGCCGATGTTTTAGCGACTTGAAAGAACGCTAGACATAAGTAGCAAAGAGAAGGAGGGAAAGGAGGGGAGTTTGGAGAGCACTGATGCACGTTTGCCATTACCAGGTTTTTCAAATGCTTTTTGGGATATGTCAAGAGCCACCTACGCAGGCTCTGCCTAAGTAGTTCCTAAGGATCGGAAAAACCATAAATCGGTTTTAAATAGGAAAATAGTGATGCCAGTAAGACTGGTTGAACACCAACAAGCATGCGTACTAGCGATCGAGAAAGAGAGAATGAGATTCCAGATGGTCTAAGAAGTGAGAGTTGAGTAGGGTTCAAAGATCTTAGATAAGAATACAAGTGAGAGCTATAGGGCGATAGTTAGAAGGATCAGAGCGGCTTCCTTTTTTCGGAATAGGTTGGACATGTGCATGCTTGCAACACTGAGGGAAATTGCTAGCATTGAAACATAGAGAAAATAATTGAACAAGGGGCGTGTCAGCACGTAGCACATTCCCTCAAAACTCGCGTTTTTTCCAACCCTGTGTTAAACATTACTAAAAGGGATAATAACCGAGTAAAGATAAAACACATTTTGAGCCATTGAGAGGGGCGTTTAGGAAATTTTGAAAAAAAAAAAAAAAAGGTTTATTCTCTTATCGAAAATCGAATCAAAATACAATTTAAAATCTGTATAAAAATATTTTGATATCTCTCGTACAATAAATTGTCGGTGACGGATGTAGGGTTAATTTCTAATTCGTTAATACTCCTTTACATTTTTCGAAATTAACGAAAGCGTTAAAAGTTAACGAAAAATTTAACGATGTTAATTAACGGATAACGCTTTAAACTGCGTTATATGCACCACCTTTGTTGTATATATACTATATATAATATATAATATATTATATATATTATATATATATATAATATTATATATATAGTATAGTATATATATATATATTAATATATATAGATTATATATAATATACACCTTCTAGGCCTAATATATTGACATTAATACGGATTTTATTTATACACTATATATATATATATATTCTCTTTCTTTCTTCACCTTCCTCTTTGCCCCAAGATTGGGGGTAAGGTGCTGTACAAGCATCGGAAAAGAAAAGCAGTAGGAGAACATAACAAACGTCGACAAGAAAGCCCAGCCTTACCGCCCCCTCTGTAACATTAATTAGTGAGAGCTCGTCACAGACAGAAAATCCACCCTTAGAGCATTCATGGGACCGCGACGGACCCCTCCACTATTGGTTTAATCGTCAATTAAGGGTTCAATCCCCTGGCCCAGGTGGCCACAACCATGCCCCCATACAAAACCCCGCCATTCTCTCCTACATGCACCTTTATTCTCGCCTCTGCCAAACTCACATTTCTCTCCTTCAGACATTCGTTCACCGACTCAATCCACTTTCTCTTCGGTCTCCCAGCCGGTCGGTTCCCAACACACTCTCCACTATACATCCGCTTAACCAACCGACTATCATTCATCCTTTCCACATGACCAAACCATCTCAACATACTTTCATTTATTCTCTCATTTACCCCTTTCTTCACACCACACAACTCTCTAATACGTTCATTCCTCATTTTATTAATTCTTTTCACACCTAGCATGCCCCTAAGATTGTCCATCTGAACACATTCAACTGTAGAACAGATTACTTCTTATTCCAGACCATTGTCTCACTACCATACAATAACACAGGTAACAACATACCCTCATGTAAGACTCTAGCGCACTCAAGACTTAGTCCCTTTACATTCCCCAACGATTTAATTGCACCAGCCACCTTCCTGTCATTCACAACTTTCCTACTACACTCTGCATCATCCGTTCCCTTCTCATCCAACACATACCCTAAATATTTAAACTCAGACACTTGCTCCAGCTGCTCATCATCTAACATAACTTCACACTGAGGACTGTCCTCACTCACAACCATAAACGTACTCTTATCTACGTTTACTTTCAAACCCCTCCTTTTACATACCCTGCCAAATCTCTCCACCAATCCTCTCAAACTCTCTTCAGATTCGCCACACAGAACCAAATCATCCGCATATAACAATAGGTAGGGTACCCTCCACTCCTCTCATTTCTCCATCATTCTAACACCATCCTTGCCTCCCCCACTCGAAATTCTTTCATAACCCCCACTCCAATATAACACAAATCTGAAAACCAAAGGAGAACAATAAACACACAAAGATACTACAACACTCAGCAATATTATCCCAAAAAACCAATCAACATCTGACAATATCTATCTCACAACGCTTCACTATCGTCATACATACTTTTGATTCCATTCAGAAGCTACCACCAACACCATATATCACTAATACCTGCCATAAAGCTTCCCTATTAACTCTATCATACGCCTGTTGTTAAATCCATAAAACCTAAATATAATTTATTCTTCTTTCTTCCCTCATTTTCTCCAATCATTTGTTTCAATGTAAAAGATTTGATCCACACATGCCTCTTACCACTCCTAAAACGCACCTTGTTCTTCACCAATCAGTCCCTTCAGTCACTCGACCGCAATCTTTCGACCAAAATACCAGCATATACCTTCCCTACAACACTCAATAAACTTATTCCCCTATTAATTTTCTACAGTTCCCCTTTTCTCCCTTTCCCTTATACAAGGGTAATATTACCGCTCTCCTCCAATCCCTTGGAAACTAACCCTTCCATAAACGCTATATTTACACAACTTCCAATCCAATCAATCCCCCATCTCGCCTCCGCTCTTGATAATTTCACTAGTAATTTCATCATTACCTGCAGATTTACCATTCTTCAACTTTCTCACTCTACCCATTACCTCCTCCTTACTAATAACCTCTCCCCAAAATACCTATTCCTTCTTTGCACCATCAAAACCACACACATTCACTAACACCTCATCATTACTGTTAATATTGTGCAGATTTTCGAAGTGTTCTTTCCACACTCCCCTCACATCCATTTCATCAGTTACAAAAGCACCATCCCTATTCATTATTCTAAGCAGATTCCCCTTATTTTCATTCTTACTTTCGCGCTTCCTTCCAAGAAAGAGGCTTCCTATTTCACTTGTATATATCCTTCATTCATCCTTCCTTCCAACTGTTCATTTACCTTCTCTTTTCTCCTACGTAAACACCTTTTAGTATTTCTTTTTTCCTCCTTAATAATTCAAGACATTCTTTCTTTGAAACTTTCATCATTTGCTTTTAGTACATTTCAACCACGCTTCTTTTTTACCTTTAACCGCTTTCATCACCTCTTCATTCCACCATTCGCTGTTAACATTCTTACTTCCTTACTAGTAATTTAATTTGTATAAATACTTTAAATAAAATATTGATTATTAGTATAGCAGAGATTAAAATTCCAATCTTTTTTTTAATAATTTTTTTTTTTGGCTCAACTTTAACTTCTTCACTTCTTTAATTTTACCTACTTCCTTTCGTATTCACCTTCCTCTCCATCCAAGCCCCCACTAACTTAATTTTACATGGAATGTGCATAACGATTCATGCTCCATTCCTAAACCCTCACTGATTTAACATCCAACACATACTTCAACATCTCCTTTCTCACCAACACAAAATCAATCATACTTTTTCACTTCGATACCATTGCTCTACCTACACCAACCTCTAGTTATACTTATGCGATTAACGTCTTGTTGTTTAAAGAAAGTAGTTTACTTATCCACCACATACCTCTCTCTTCACAGAAATCAATCACCTTCCTACCATTCTCATTTTTCTCCCGCCACCCCAAAACCAAACCACCTGTTATACCATCCCTTTTTTGATCACCTATCCAACTATTCAGGTCCCCCCAACACTATCAATCTGAAAGCTCCTACTCACCCATCCAGAACATCATTCACAATTATCCCAAAAAATCGTACTCTCTTCAAACCTTTCCCACAGATTGGACCAATACGTCCACAACCCACACACCACCTTGACCTTTTGTCAAACTTAAATTTAACATTAGAATTCATTCTGGGACTCACACACACAAAGTCTACCATAAGCTTGTACCACAGGTCACTCAATCAAAATCGCATAACTCCTTCTCTCCTCTCTTCATTCTCTTCACACCATAGGCACTGACACATTTTTAACATCAACCACTTAGTCTTCACCTGTTTCCTCTTCATCTTTTGTTTCAAGTCCACAGCGAGCAAATCAAATTTTGCCCTTTGCTAAATCATTCCCATCACTCCCTCCTCTTCTCCTCATACATTTATTCCTCGGGACATTCCATGTACCCATAGGATTTCATACAATTTCGCCGAAAGTTAGAAAGCCCGTTTACGGCGATCACGACCATTTCCGAGGCATGCATCAGCATTCCTAGATATAGTACTATATACTTTTTTAATTTTTTATCATATAATTATATTATTTTTAGATTGTTAAATCATATAACAGAAATAACAGGAAATATAATATATATATATATATAGTATATATATATATATATATATATATATATATATATATATATATATATATATTATATATATAATATATATAATATTATATATTAGTATATATATATATATATATATATATATATATATATATATATTATATATATATATATATATATTATATATGGGTCATTCCATGTCAGATCAACTAAAATTTTGGAAAATTTTCCAGGATCTTTTCGGATTTTCTTTAAAATGGGATACTTTTTTTTTTCTCTTGTTGAGAAAACGTGAATAGTGTTGGTTGCTAGTTTCTAACTCATATGGTTCAGGAGATATGACCCTACAAACGTTTGGTCAAAAAGGTTAATTTACAAAAAGCTGCCTGAGGTCAACATAGAATATCTTAGCACTTGTAGCCCTCACAGGCATTGTGTAAATACCATTTTAAAACTATTTACTGTTCTACAACATCTACTCTGCAAATTTTTAAGTAAGATATCGAAAACAAAAAAGCTGACCTCTATGTGACCTTCACCTTGAAAAAGTTATATTTTGATTTTAAGCAAAATTGTTTCACTCATAGGTAAATATGTGTGCTTCAATCTATTTAATGGGCTATCCTTGGTATATGCTTAGTTACGAAACTACAGACATTTTAGTACATATACAGTGTAAATATATATCTTACTTATTTCCAATTATTATGTTTTCATTTCATTCAAGACATCTTTTAAGCTTATTATGAAGGAGACATAATATAAAGAAGCATGATTTATTTGAAAACAAGTTAATATTTTTTATACTATATAATTTTATACCATGCTATATATTTACAACTTAAGCTTACTTTATGAATAACATTCATAGCTGCACTCAGAACATTTCTAAATTTCTTTTTTTTCTCCCTTTTAAGGGGTTATTGTAAAAATTATCTTGGTCACACCTTCACCTCAGATAAGGCCATCCGATTTCTTATATATTATCTACATCCCAACACAAGCCTTAGGATAACAATACTTTTTCTTACTTTCATTGTTTAATTTTTTTTTAATTTCTTTATATTTAGAGGTTTTAATCCTTCATACAGGTCTAAACCTTAAACCTATGGCATGAAGGATTTTTAGGTACTCCCTAGCACGAGTCTTAAGATTGCCAGGCTTTTTCTGATCACCTCCATGACCATATCCTTAACCATTATGTTTGGTAGTTTTTTGGAATATGTGGTCATACTTTTCTTTATCACTCCTGTCGCTCCAATAACTATCGGTACAATTTCGACATCCTCCATCCCCCACATTCTTCTTATATCATATTTCAGTCTTACGTATTTTATTTCCTTTTCCCTTTCATATAATGTTATTCTATTATCGCTACTTATTCCGATCTCTATAATGATGCACTTTTGTGTTCTCTTTTCCTTTACTACTATGTCTGGTCGGTTATGTGGTGTTGGTATTGATGCTGGGATCGTATGGTCATACAAGATCATGGCTTCCTCATTTTCCATTATTGTTGCAGGTTTGTGATGCCAATATTTGTCTGTTTCTATTTCAAAGTTATATTTTTGGCATAGTTTCATGTGAATCATATTACAAATTGCGTTATGTCTATCTGTATATATACCCATTCGTAGTAGTGTTTCACATCCCGTCAAAATATGGTTCACTGTCTCCACTTTTTCCTTACACATTCTACACTTTTCTGTGATTTCTTCCTTCTCCATTTTTCCTGAACCAATTTGTTCTTAGGATCTGGTCCTGTGCCGCTATTAATGTTCTTTCATCTTCCTTTCTTGAATATCCTCCAGTTAATGGTTGTAATGTATGCTCCTTATCTATGTAAATCTGTTCTAGCACTTCTATTCTAAAATGTTTCCCACATACATGCTCCTTCCATTTGATAATATCATTATTTAATCTTGTTTATGCTTTAGCATGTGATTTTTTAAGTTTCCTTTCTTATTACATGCATAGCTGCACTCAGAACATTTAAATAATTTTATATTTTTATGATTTAGCATGTGAATTTTAAAGCTTCCTTTATCATTACATGCATAGCTGCACTCAGAACATTTAAATAATTTTATATTTTTATGATTTAGCGTGTGAATTTTAAAGCTTCCTTTATCATTGCATTCATAGCTGCACTCAGAACATCTAAATAATTTTACATATCCATGTTTCAGCAAATGAGATACTAAGTGTTCTTTTCTATTACATTCATAGTTGCACTCAGAACATTTAAATAATTTCACTTTTCCATGCCCAAGCATATGTCTATTTAAGCTTGTTTTATAATTACATTCATAGTCGCACTCAGAACATTTAAATAATTTTACATCTCCATGCTTTAGCAAATGAGATACTAAGTGTTCTTTTCTATTACATTCATAGTTGCATTCAGAACATTTAAATAATTTTACATTTCCATGCCCAAGCATATGTCTATTTAAAGTTCCCTTATGACTACATTCATAGTCGCAATCAGAACATTTAAATAATTTTATATTTTTATGCTTTAGAATGTGAATTTTAAAGCTTCCTTTATCATTACATTCATAGCTGCACTCAGAACATTTAAATAATTTTATATTTGCATGGTTCAACATGTGAATTTTTAAGCTACTCTTTTCATTACATTCATAGCTGCACTCGTTACATTGAAATAATTTTACATTTCCATGCCCAAGAATTTAAGTTTCCCTTTCGATTACATTCATAGTTACACTCAGAACATTTAAATAATTTTACATTGCCATGAATTAAAAGATGCTTTTCAAAGTCTGACTTAATAATACATTCATAACTGCAATGTGCACATTTATACTTTTTGCTACGAGTCTTTAAATGACTTTTCAATTCATCTTTGCTTTTGCAACCAAAATTACTATAGTTACGACTCAGGCTCTTCCCATGATTCTTTTTAATGCTTTGATCTTGTGTTCCTGACGTCTGGGGTTCGTTTCTTAAAATACTCTTCACTTTGGAGGCTTCTTCTCCTTCATCAGCAGCACTAACATGAGTCTGTACAAAATTAAATAAAATTTATGAAATAAATTTCAAATTCTTTTATTAAACATCAACAATATAAAATTACTATTTCAGTAATATTTTTCTAAATAATAAATAAAAAACATATCGATTCTTCATAGTAAAAATTAGTTATGTATTGAGTAAAGAACTCGAATCTGGAGACTAGAGAGCTGTCAATTTTTTTGGACTCAACTTGAACCTCCAAATTCGGTCTTCAAGTAATAAATAACATTTTCCTAATTTGGTTTACAACTTTATTTTTATGCTATTTTTAGCAACTTTTATGCATTAACGAATATATATCATTATCATCACTCTCTACTGTGGATGTAATGTGCATATATATATTATATATATTTTATATGTAAAAAAGAAAATATATATAATATATAATTGTATTATTATATTATTATTTTTATGCTATTTTTAGCAACATTTATGCATTAACGAATATATATCATCATCATCACCCACCTTCTTTCCCCACTGACTGGGGTAAGGTGCGTCTCATGCACCAAAACAGAAAAGCATTAGAAGAATATGACACAAGTCGAAAAGAAAGCCCAGCCTTACCGCCCCTTTATGCCTTTTAGTGAGAACTCGCCGCAGTCAGAAAATCCACCCTAGAGCTTCACGGGATCGCGACGGACCTTCACTATGGCATCTCGCAATGTGGTTCATCCCTATGTCCAGCGTGGGCCACAACATAGCTCCCACAAAAACCCCGCCATCACTCTATTATGCATATTTTTTCTCGCCTCTCCAGACCTCACATTCCTCCCACCAGCATCCTTTACGACTCAATCCGCTCTTTCTTCGGTCACCCAGCCGGTCAATTCCCAGCACACTCACCATTATACTTCATAATACTACTACTATAATACATCCGCTTAACCAACCGACTATCATCCATCCTTTCCCCAACCAAAACCATCTCAATGTACTTTCATTTATTCTCTCATATACTCCCTAATGCGTTCATTCCTCATTTTATCAATTCTTCTCACACCTAACACACCCCTAGAGATATATATATATATAATATATATATATATATATATAATATATTTTATATATAATAGATAATTATATATATATATATAATAATATATATATATAGATATATATATTATATATATATATATAATATAATTATATAATATATATATAATATATATATTATATATAATATATAATATAATATAATAATATAGTCACCGCAAAAAATTTGATCGTCCACTTTGAAATAAAAACCATTCTGACATATTAACTTTAGGCTCGTTTCAACGACAGAACATCCTAGGAATTATTTCCTCTGACAGCGTTGTAGACACGTGTAAAAATGAGAGCGTTCGTTAAGCGTGGTCGTCAGTATTGTCCGAACAGTTGTAAGCGGTGAATGTGTCTATAGTATGTATGCTGTTGAATTTCATCAATTTGAAGTTTTCTTGTGTGCTATGTTATTTTGTGAGGTTCATATTTAGAAATGCCTAAACACTTATCAAATGTAGAGACGGCCATGATTCTTGCATTCAGGAAGGAAGGTGTTCCAATGAAAGAAATTACGCGTCGTGCCGGCCGTAGAGAAGCGACCATAAGACGTGTTGTTTCTGTCGCTAGAGGAATGGTTCCCAACGTAATTCCAGAAAGAAAACCTGGGTCAGGGAGAAAGAGACTGACTACCCGAAAGTCGGATATGTTATTGAGAAGACAGTTGCTTACGAATTCATCGATTACAGCTGGTGAAATCTTCCGTGTCGCTGCGCTGCAAAGAAACCCATGCTTACATCGCTCGTGACGAAGAAGAGAGTTTGATTCGCTAATCAATATAGGTATTGGACAAGTGAACACTGGATGAAGGTAATGTTTTCGGATGGAAGCACATTTAAGTGCATCAGTGGACATCCAAACCCATACGACATCCAAATTCCATCAGTAGGTATACTCCCAAGTATACAGTTGAATAGGACTTTCAAGCATTCAGATCAGGTAATGGTGTGGGGTGTGGAAACACCTCCGACTTGTTGGAAGAAGCGGAGCGGCGCGGGGAGGCAAGTCAAGCTCCCCCAATGAGTCTTAGGGAATCGCTCCCCACATATAAAACTTTCAGGAACCGTGTCCAAGCTTATTCAACTCCTGTAATATCTATTGCCGAAGAGGCCAGAGTAGAACCGGGCTTAATTCTTGAACAACAAGATCCCAATGAATCTGAGCCTAACAATGGTCTATCCTTTAAGGGTTTCAATGATCCCCCTAAGGGTCTCGATAATCCTATAACAAAATTAATAACCCGATTACCAATTGAAGAAAACCGCCCATATACCCGATCGAGGGGGCTTGTCAGGAGTTACCAACAGTCTTTCCCTTCTTGATCGAGAGAAGGAATAAGTAACAGAATTGTTTAAAATAACGTTGGATACAATCAACATGAATGAACCAAATATCCCAGAGAATGAAATCCTTGAATTCAGGATTGACGGGTGGAGAGGAATGAGATGGTTTTTATCATTTCTATTCTTTTCCCTCCCACAGTTAAATATTAGGAAATAATAATAAAGTAAAGAAAGACACCCTAAAAGAAGGAGATTAAAATTGAGAAAAAAAAGAAATAAAACAATTCAAGAAAGAATTCAAAAAAAGAATTAAGACCCTCGGTTAGAAGTAAGAAAAATAAACGATCCAAAAGGAAGATCTTACTAGGAAGAAGAAATATTCCACACCAAGAAGTTTGTCCCTAAGTATAGGGTAGGTGAAAAACGTTATTTGGGGGGTTTTATTCTGTTGCTGGGAAAGTAAAGTAAAACTTATAAGGACAGAATAATGTAAATAATTTATTGTTGAAAAATAAATTAATGTTGAAATCATACTTTAATTACTCTCAATTTTTTCTACTAAATTTCAAGAAAATTTAGCTTAAGATAACATTTTTTTTTTGCCTAAGATCTCTCATAGAGGGTGGGGGGTATTTGTTAGGTTCTAATTGTTGCTTCGCTTTAGGTCCCAGTGTGGAGTTATTAACCGCTGCCATCGATTCAAAAGAAGAAAGACACTATCACCTGGGGATCCCACCAACATCAGGGAGGATGAGATATAGCGGGTTTTTTTCGCGTGGAAAAACCCATGTGTAACGCGATATTACATACTGTATACAAATTTGCTTTTCAAGTCAGTCTCCCCCGAATTTGCTTACTACCCTCCCCCATATTACATTCTTACTTTACATAAGCTTGTAGTTGCCAAAAAACTCCTTTAAATAATGGGAGACCCAATAGGACAGGTGGATGTTCTAACCTTAAAGTGAGGTAAGTGTTAACTTACATTTTATAGCTTACATAAAAATGTAACCAAAATATTGAAAATTGGACAAGAACAACCAACATTCTGACGGAAAATCCTCATTTTTTTTCATATAAGTTTGAATTAAAGGGGTCGTAGGGTCCCTATAAGTCAGGTAGGTGGGCTACCTCGTGAAAATAAAAGCAAGGCAAATCGTACCGCTAAGTTCAATAAACTATTTTATTTTAAATAAGGTGAATAAAACCGCTCAGAAAAATATATGGGCATACAACAAAAATATAAGACAACTTGTAAACGCAGAAAATTTCAACATGTCACATAAAATGTGCGCAATTAAGGAACGAATATGAGGTACCCTTTACCCCACATACTAGAGTTAATCAAATTGTAAAATTTCTCTTTTTTTAAATGGAATCAATTATGAAGAGAAGCAGAAAGTGATTTAGTATGAATGTTATTTTTTCACTTTTAGATGCAAGTATGCTAAATTATAATTATAATAGAATATATAAATAGATTTATATTATAATATTATATATTTAATTGTATATATATATTATCATATTATATATATCTAAATATATATATAATTATTATATATATATTATATATATTACTAGTAAGGAGGATAAGTAAAGAGTATTCCATATATGACACATCGGCTATTTAAAGAGTAATATAGTAGTAAATTAGGAATATAGTATAATACCTTAGTAGGATAAGATGAGTATGTATAGTATAGTGTAAGAATTGATATATTCATATTATTAATTATATGTTAATTTTAATATAGTATATGAATATATAATTATTCTATATTATATGTAAAGTCGATATAATATAATACTATGATACTAATAATTAATATATATATTAGTTATGTACTCAGAAGTATATAATAGTAAACTAGTATAATATATATTATAATATAATATATGTATTAAATTATATACGCTTAAGTGTAATAATATATATATAGTTGAATATATAGCTAATATATTATAATTATATATTATATATAAGTTATATATTATATTATAGTTATATAATATATATATATATAAAGTATATATTTATATACATATATATATATATAGATAATATATATAATAATATATATATATTATAGAGATTATATTATATATATATAGAAATATTTGTGTATTATTTATATATTAAGAAAATCTTTAATATAATTATTTATATATTATTGTATATATATATATTTAATATATATATTATAATATGATTTGATATTATATATATCATATATAATATATAATATAATTATATGGTATATATATAGATTATTATATATTAGGTATATAATATTTATGATGTTAATACTTATATTTGTATATATACTTTATATATATATAGGTAGTACGTATACTACGTATAAATTTCTTGCTATGCGTCTTATTATCACCTTCTCTTGGCCCCAAAATGGGAAGGTAGTAACAAGCATGCGAAAAGAGAAAGCAGTAGGAGGCAACAATGACAAACTCGAAAAAAAGCCCAGCCGTTACCGCCCCACTCTATTGACATACATTAATTAGTGAGAGCTCTCACAGCACAGAAAATTCCGACGCCTAGGAGACGATGACCGCGGAGCCGAACCGGACTCACTATTATAAAACAGTCAATGTAAGGGTTCATCCCTGGCCCAGGTGCCACAACCATGCCCCCATTACAAACCCGCCGGCGCAATATCATCTCCTAATTGCCAAACCAACTTACTACTCGCGCTCTCCCAACTCACATTTCTTCTACCTTCAGGAAATTCGTTCACCGATTCAATCCACTTTCTTCATCGAGCTCTACCCGAGACCGCGCATAAGTTCCAACCACTGCTCCACATACATTCGCTAAGCAACGAATTCATTATCATCCTTTCCAATACCAAGACCATCTCAACATACTGTTCCATGTATCTCTCTCACATTACCCTATTCTTCACACCACACCCACTCTCTTACATACGTTAAATTCCTCTCTTACTCGATCTGATCGTAGTTTGATTCCCTCCACACCTAGATCACACACCCATCAAGATGTCCGATTACTGAACACAGAACTTTTAAATCTAACTTCTTTATTCCAGGACTATAGTTCTCACTACCATACATATAACCTAGGTAAACACCACACATACCACTCATGTAAGACCCTAGCACACTCAAGACTAGTCCCTTTGATTTCATAACGGATAATCAACCAGCACACCTTCCGCATTCACAATTTCCTACTATCACTCTTAGACATCTACCCTCTCATCCATACATATACCCGTAATATTTAAACCAGGAACACTTGTTCTAGCTGCTCTACCAATCTAACCATAACTTTACACCTGATGTAAGTTCCTCATTACACAACCAATAACCTTACTCTTATCAACGTTACTTTCAAGCCCCTCCTTTTATCACACCCTGCCAAAATCTCTCTACCAAATCCTCTCCAAACTCTCATTCAGATTCGCCACACAAAGAACCAAATTCATCCGCATATAAGTAGTTAGGGCACCCTCCACTCATTCCCAACCTCCACCTTCGTAACACCAGTTTTCCTGCCATCCGCCGACCTCAAATTCTTCATTATACCACATCCATATACAAATTGAAGTAAACCAAGAGACATAATCACAAAGCCCGATGTCTTAGCTCCGCATAATCCTAAACCAATCACCATACACCATTTATTCTTACACACGCTCACCATCGTCATACATACTTTGATTTCCATCAGAAGCCTACCATCCAACACCATATACAGAACACCTGCTCATAAAGCTTCCCTTTAAACTCTATCATACGCCTGATGCAAAATCCATAAAACCTAAATACAATTTATTCTCTTCTCCCTCATTTTCTCAATCATTTGTTCAATGTAAAGTATTGATCCACACATCCTCTACCACTCCAAACGCACCTTGTTCATTGTCACCATTCAATCCTTCAGTGCACTCGACGCACATCTTCGACCAAAAACCAGCATATACCTTCCACATACAATACTTCAATAATTATTTACCATATAAATTGTTACAGCCCATTTTCTCCCTTACCTCCATATAAGGTACTATTTACCGCTCTCTCCCAAAACTACCCTGCAACCATATACCTCTATAATACCAGCCTTATACACATAAACCTTCAAATCCAAGTAGATCGACCAATCGTACGGCCGTGCGTTCGCTGACAATGCCTCACCAGTAATTTCATCTATACCTTGCAGATCTTACCATTCTTCATAACTTTTTCACTCTACCCTATTACCTCCTCCTTAATAACCTCATCCCCAAATACCTATTCCCTTCTTAGCGCCATCAAACCACACACATTCACTAGCACCTCTTCATTACTGTTAACTATTGTGCGATTTCGAAATGTCTTATCCACACTCCTCTCCACCCAGTTTATCAGTTACAAAATTAAGACACCGATCCGGCTATTCATTTCTAAGCAGATTCCCCTTATTCTCATTCTTTAACCTTTCGCGCATCCTTTGCCAGAAGAGGCTTTCCTATTTTCCTTGTAAGCTCCGCATCATCCTCACTTCCAAAGCTGTTCATTTACTCTTTATTTTCCTAACGTATACACCTTTTAGTATTTCTTTTTCCTCCTTATATAACTTCAAGCATCTTTCTTTTGAAGTCTTCATCATTTGCTCTTTAGTACTATTCAACCACGCTTCTTTTCTTACCTTAACGCTCTTCACCTCTATCAATCCACCATTCAACTGTTAACTATTCTTACTTCCACTTTTAGCGCATCCACATACTTCCTTATGCAACTACTAACAATTGCCTTCCTTCATTTCCCCAGATTGTATCATGTATCAAGCTTTCACATTTCAACCATTTACTAGCGGAGCGCTCTTACATACTTATCACTTAATTGTCTGCGCAAACTTGATAATCTTCTCAGCTCGTAAAATATTTACCTACTCCTTTATCGTATCACCTTCTCTCCATTCAAGCCCCCAACTAACTTATCTTTACATAGAACAACAAATGATCCAACAATCCCATTCCTAAACCCTAACTGATATTAACATCCAACACGAATAGTCTTATCGATCTCCTCTAATCACAACACTAAATCAATCATAACTTTCACTTCATTACCATCTCTACCACCTACACCAATTAGTATACTTATGGATACTCTTGTGTTTAAAGAAATATTAATTACGCACATACCTCTCCTTCACAGAAATCAATCACCTTCCTACCATTCATATATTATCTCCACCTTCACACCCACCAAAAACTCATCTAAGTGATATACAGTCCCTTTAATTTTGAAATACCTAGTCTCAAACTCTGGCCAGTACTTCCACCATAATATCTATCTATATCTGAAGCTCACTTACTGCACCCATCAGAACATCAATTTCCAGAGATTATCCAAAAAAATTGTGACTCTCTTCAATCGCTTCCCTCAGACAGGGACCATACGATCCACAAGCCACACTATACCTTACACTTCTTCAAACTTAAATTTAACATATAAAAATTCAGTACTCACACAGCTCAAAGCTAACATACTGTACCACAGGCACGCATCAAAATTGAACTACCTTCATCTCCTGCTCTCATTCTCTTCACACCAGACACGCAACATTCCACACCACACCACCTTACTTTCTTCGTTTCCTTTCATCCTTGTTTCAGCACAGCGAGCATAATCAGATATAGATATATATAAAATGATATATAATATCGTATATATATATAATATATATATATATATATGTAATATATATATATATATAATATATATATATATATATATATTATACGTATATAATATATATATAGTATATATATAATTATTATATATATATATTAATAAATATTAAAATATTATATATTATAATATTAAATATAAGATTTATAATTATATATAATAATAGATAATATATATATATAGTAAGTATATATGAAAGATGATATATTCGGCACGGCCAGTTCTAATGAAGATTATCTTCGCAGAATAATTCATAGTGGCACAGGCTAAAAGCAACCCAGCCTTTACTACTCTTGAAAACTAACTCCAGAACCAGCATCGAGGCTTTAGCGCCTTAGAAAGCACGATCTTCTAGAGAGCTCTGGGAAGGAGTTCGAGAGGAAATCAAATGTGGACTGCTGATGTTCCAAACTGGATGCGTTCCAAGACCTTTAGAGATAGTAATATCTCAATGACTAGCATCGGAAACCAATTTGTCATGATGCATTATCTTGCAAGAGGCTCTGAAATCAAAGTGTCGATGCCAGAAAGAGGAAGATGCTGGTCTACTAACTGACAGGCAAAAACCCTATCTGGTAGATGAGATATATATATATATATATTAAGGATGGCCAAATATCCCGCAACTATCCGGTATCCGGCCTATCCGGCCAAGTTTTGACTATCCGTATCGGCCGGATATCATTGCTAATACCGGGCGGATAAACGGATAATACTCCCTAGCATAGTTCTTCCTTGTTGGGGAAAATATTTCAAAATAATTTCTAAATTGTATATATAATATAATAATATATATAATATTATAGATATATTATTATAGAGATATAATATATAAAGTAATTATATAATATATAGGTATATATATATGATAGTATAATATATATATATATAAATAATCATAGTAGTATAAAATATACTATATATATATTTATATGTATTATATATATTATATATATATAATATACATATATATAATATATATATATTATATATATAATAATAATATAGTATATACTTATATATAAAATATAATAATATATATATATATATAATATATATATATATATCTATATATACTATATATATGATATCATATATATAGATATATATAATATACAGTATATATATTATATATACTGTCTCTAGAACCTTGCTGTACCATTTATATATTTTATCATCATTTATTTTACTGTACCCAAATAACATTTATATCTGAAATTAGTTAGTGCCACAAGTTTCATAATTAATTCGAATGTATAAACAAGCTAAGCAAAATTTGTATAGAGAAAAAGAATAAGATTGTCGATTCAAACTATTTATTCATTTAAAGTAATCTTTTGTTAATATATTACTTATTAACAAAACTTTAATAAAATACGAATGCAAAAATTCTCGATTTTTCGACGTTTAGCTGCCAGAGTATTTTATAAGATGGCCCCAAATGGGTGTAAGTAAAAATTTGTGACTAATATAATTTTGAGCATTCCACAGAAATTCAAATTATTTTTTCGTAAGTAATCTACAATTGCGGAATTGCGGAATTTCGATTGCGGAATGATATAGGCATTCCGCTGACTGCAATTCCGCACATTTTTCAAATTATCGACAATACGCAAATACACCAATCTATTTGTATCCGCAAATTACGACCATATAATTGCGAACGCCCACCTCTGATAATATAATATATATATATATATATATTAGGTATAATAGTATATATAATATATATATATATATAATAATATATATATAATATAATATAGATATATTATATATATAATATATATATATATAGGTGTCCAAGACCTAGTTACAGCGGTGTATCACCGTAGGGATGTTTAAATGAAAATGTGTAAGAATAGAAGTTCGATTATTTAATTCATAAGAAGAGATGGATAATGTTACGTTGGTGTGCTGCGCACGCGCAATAGAAAACCGCGCAAGCAAACAGCAAGCGAAATGGATGATGATTTTTGAGAGCTCTGTTATAATGCACATAAAAAAATTGAGTGAGCAATCTTTCATCCACAATATATTGATCGGATTATTCGCTGTTCCACGCAAGACCCATAAACAACTAGACGTCATCTGTAGATATCATGTGCCTACAAAATAAAATCAATATAAATAATTAGGTTAAATTCAATAAGCCATATCCAATAGTATTTAAAAATTATCGATACAGCTAACAAAGAATTAAATTAAAATACCTAATGCAAACCCTTTTAGATTACATGATATATATGTAGCCTAATAAATACGCCATGTGAATGTGTACAACCAACTAACAGCATATCATATGGAGTTTGTCATAACCTACAAAATATTCGTAATCAAGTGTAGTGGAACGTAGGTTTGTTTAGTCAGAGCCATAACATTTGGAACATGCACGTGACCAGTATACACAGGACGAAAAGCGTTGACTGTTGGAGTGTACATTACGCAAAACGAATGCTCGCAGAGCTCATGCAGAATATGGACAAACTTATCCACATCGACGACCGCCGAGCAACATGGATTCCATAGAGTTACAGACGGTTTCAAAGTACAGGGTCGATAGTTCAACCCCCTCATCACATACGGAGTGGGGTCGTGCCTACATTCGACGTCAGAACTGACGTTTCTGTGATTACACCCTGAAAAGTCCAACGTTCTCAATTACGCAGGTATAGTTCGGTCTTGGAATACAAGGAATCATACGACGGATTCGTGTTGCATTTACAACATGTATTACATATAGTGTTGAAGCTCAATGGTTTGCATCGTGGAGACCAAAAAAGGCGACGGATTCCTGGACTCTGTCATTAGATGACCTTCATAATGGATGACGCCGACTAATTGGAAAATTACTGCTTATCACCGATGAATCTCCGCGTACCAATAACGTATGTATTAACAGGTGCACGTCAGACATTTGGAGGAAATACAACCCCATAGCATCACTACCATACACCAGTCATACTCAGTCAACATTTTGGTGTGATGACTCAAATCAGTAAGATTATCGCGCTTAGTTCTGAGGTAAATATTACAGGACAGCGTTACCTCCATTTCCTGATGGACCGTCCTTGTTGACCTCCTGAGTAATATATTTATGAACAACGTAAGAAAATATATTTACTAGGATAGATGCGTGCCCAGCACATAATGCAGCTATAGTGACGAACCTACCTCGACAGAACCTTTCCGAAGATGGAGTCGGAAGATTCTGGTCCATTTCCATTGCCTGCGCGTTCACCCGACTTAAACCACATGACTTACTTCTGGGGCAATCTCAACATACCTGTACGCTGGGTTTAATACCCAGTAACCTCGCCC
>JABUQX010053683.1:25000-26729 GCA_015478945.1 Trachelipus rathkii | reverse complement strand
TATAATATTATATATATTTAAATATAGTATTACATATTTTAGATATATATATTACATATTTAAAATATAGCCTATACATATATTATTATCATATAATAATAAAATATATATATATATATATATCTATATTGTCAGCCTACTAGTAAGCCACAATCCATATCTCAAAACTACAACAGCTACGAGGAAAAAGGAATACATCTGGCTGAATGCGGCAATTTTATGCGTCGGAAATGTAAAAAAAAAACACTATATATATATAATATATAATAGGTATAATATATATTATATATATAATATATATATATATAAATAATATATATATATATATTTATATATCTCAACTAAATAAAGCTACAGCGAAAAAGGAAATACGTTTTTGGAAATCCGGTTAAAATTTATGCGTATAGGAAATACGAAGCAAAAGGATAAATATAAAACAAAAAAAAAAATTTGTAATAATTTTTTTTATATTATTAGAGAGCTATTTAAAGAAGCTTACTAAAGTATGTCCTTAAAAGAAGGATTGGAATCATCTATTAAAATTTTGCTGTTTTTTTTCTAACTAATGAATTACCCCAAGGGTATAACCGCACCGATGGCAGGACGTCGGGCTCTCTGCGCCTTCCGGCGAACTACGGGCGGCGGTTAAGGGACTAATTTCCCCCCCTCCGGGGAGGGTCTCGGAACCCCCGCCTCTTTGTGGTTATTTGGTTGCTTCGCGGGCGGGTTCCTCCGCCCCTGCCCTACCGGGGTATGGAAAACGTTCCCCCCCTGTTGTTCCCCGTCGCGGCCGAAGGCCCCTAATTGCCGTTAATTACCTTTGCTCGAAAAACATATATATAGAATAAACTGTCTCCAAGCACAACAAATAGAAAAACAAAAAAGAAAAATAGCCCATTAGGTTCTTTTTATATTGTACCTGCGGAGCAGCTTGAAATGAATCCAAAAAGTGTATATTGCATTGTCCTGCTAACTTTTGTAGTTTCTAGATATGATTTTTTTATTTTTTACAGTTTCTCGGCGTAAAATTCTTATGCCAGGATTCAGCAATGTCTTCCTTCCCCGTAAGCTGTTGCTAGTTTGAGATATGGTATTGGCTCTTCTAAGAGGGAGGGGCGGCCGGGCATAATATATATATAAATTAAATATAATATAATAATATATATAATATATTAATATAATAATATATATATATATATATTATATATTATATATGTATAATAATATATATATATATATATATATAATATATATATAATAATAATATAAGGTCAGTCTAAGCTTGACATCATGTAACTAGGGTATCGGACATCCGAGCTATTAAAGCACAATTTATCAGGATTATGGAGCAGAAAAATTACAGGCGGCGGTTTTTTTTTTGTTTTTATTTCATTATCGGAAAATTTAAAAAAAAAATTATTTTTCCCCATTTAAGGGGGCTCGAGCGACGGGGACAGAGGGGCGGACAAAGTTCCCCCGCCTTGTCCAACCGCGAGGCCGGAGGAGACCCGGACTCCTGCCATTCTTTGCGGTTTACCCTATGGTATTCGCTTAGTTAAAAAAAAAAAAACAAAGTGTAAACGATTGTAAATTATTCCTATTAAATTGCACGCATTCTAAAATTCAAATCTCTCGACCAAAACTAAATCAGTCTACACATGTTTGTTGAATTAAATTAAGAATGCTCTTTGTATTGAGTTAAGTACATTCATAACAATTGTAAATAAAA
>JABUQX010053683.1:15000-20000 GCA_015478945.1 Trachelipus rathkii | reverse complement strand
GCCACGTCATGAAAGTTAGCGAGCACTTTCAAGGCTACTTTCATGAAATAGCTGAAAGTCTGCTCGCGGTCCCGTTCAGCCCAACGCGAACGCGTCCGCCGGCGCGAAACCGACGCGAACGCAAGCGTAAGCACAAGCGCGCACGAACGCAAAAATATTTCGCTGGTTTATGGAAAATTTCAAAATAATAATCGCGGTGCGGGATTGAGTAGTATTTTAGTGATAGGCATCCTAGGGTATATATATTATATATATATATATATATATATATATATATATATATATATATATATATATATATAATATATATATATATATATATAATATATATATATTATATATATTATATATAATATTATATATATATATATATATAATATATATATATAATATATATTAGTGATGGGACGATTATGCCGATTTATGCCGATGACGATGACGATAGAGGCAATTTTGCCGATGACGATGCGATAGACGGATCTGAGACGATGACGCATTAATGAAACAAACTCATTCTAAAAAAATTTCTTTCTCTCTTCTCTCTCTCTATATATATATATAGAATATATATATATATATATATATATATATATATATATATTATATATATATATATATATATAATATATATATATATATATATATATGTATATAATATATAGTATATATATATTATAGTATATAGTATAGTATTATTCTGCCTCTCAAGGGTGCCCTATACGTACTATGATATGACAGTTATAGTAATATTATGTTATATAATATAATTATATATTTAATAATATACTGATTATATTATTAGAGGTCAGTTAGTAGTATTATTTGGTGTAATGTATATATTTTATAAGGGGTATTATATATAAGGCGCTGTCTAGGGGGAGCAGGCGGGAGAATGTTCTAGGTGGGTGTCATAACCTCCACGAATATTGTAATGATTAGCGCATCGAATAAATTTTATGGATTGATCCTAAGTCTTCAAATAAAGATAATAATAATAATAGATAATAATAATAATAATAATAATAAATAATAATAATAATAATAATAAATAATAATTAATTAGATAATTAATATATAATTAATAATAATAATAATAATAAGTTAATAATAATAATAATAATAGATAATAATAGATATATAATAATGTAATAATAAATTATAACAACAATAATAATAATAATAAGTAAAAAATAATTTAATAATATTTAATAATAATATATAATAATAATTAATAATAATAATATAATATATAATATAATAGATTAATCATTGAAAAGGAAAAGTATTTATAGTAGATGGAAATGAGGGAGGTATCATGTTTGTGGTTACCGTAAACGATTTCTTAGGGTCAAAGTGCTATGCTTCCTCATACATGTATAAATTATATTATACCAGGGACGTAAATGTTAAGTTTCCAAAGTTTGCAGTGTGATAAGCAATTGGCTAACCTCCAATAAGCGATCAATGACATAGCGATGTATATGAGATTTAAAAGACTTAAGGAGGGAGCTCTAATCGTTTGATGTGTATTGCAGCAGGTTCTTTCCTTCTCATGATACGAATTTTTTCTTGTCCTCATTCATTCATTCTAAAACTGATATTCTCTCCTTCCTCACTTATATCATTGGTCTCGTCTGTGCCTTAAATGTCTCTTGGCCATTTCAGGTACTAGAGACAAGTGGTGCCTATCGACGTAGTGGAAAAAGTTCTCGTTTCTCTACACTCTCGCTAATTTTTCATTCAGCTAGAAATCGTTCAGGGATACTCTTCGACGACAAAAGCTGGCTTTCATCAAAGTAAAGTGCGCTAACCTCCATGGTTTCCCTACTGACAAATCTTTCATCTCTAGCAACTTCTGTAAATCTAGCCTTCCCTACATCTTATTCGATTTGATCATAATGTGTTGCCTAATCTCCAACTTGAAAAGGCTAAATCTTACTATCGGCCCTCGCCTCAACTATATCTCTCTATGTCTCAATCTACATAGGCACTTTTCCCTCCTCCAGTGTTAGGAGCCTCTGCATATGTCAACCTATTCACGAAAAAAAGGAAAGCCGCCTCTGATCCTTCTAACTATTCCCCTGTAGCTCTCAATTGTATTCTATCTTAAGGATCCTATTGAAACCCATTCTCAACTCCCTTTTCTGAGGATCATACTGGAAAACTCACTCCGATACGCCGAGTACGGCTACTCGTTGCCACGAATGTCTACTGGCGATATACATATTCCTATTCAAACGCATGTAATATGGTTTTTTCGCTGTTCTTAGGGAACTACGGGAGACTTGGGTGGTGGCACTTGACATATCCAAAGCATTTGACGAGTATGGCAGCCACGTCACTGCCTCTGCCACAAGCTCCCCTCCGTTTGGCGTTTCATCCTTCTCTTTGCTTACTATATCTAGCTTCTTTCAAATCGCTCTAATTATCGGTTGTTGTTGATGGGCGGACTTCTTCTTCTTTTCTGTCAATAGTGGTTCCTCAGCACGCCCGTTCTGTTACTTATCATCCTTACTTTTATTCCTACTTTCATTGAATGATTTTTTCTCAACCTCCACCTTTAACTCTATCTACTCGTATTCCGATGAACCGCACTCTTCATTCTTTAAACTTAATAATCAATTCTAGTGTCATTTTGAAGATACTCTTCTTTCCACGATTCTTTTTTCTTTCACATTTTATTCTCGCTGCGCATGAGTAGAAATAACTTGTGCAATTCAATCTAAAAAACCAACTTTTACATCTCCTTCTCCAAATATAACCTTCTAACTTTCCTGTCTCTTCGACGAGTTCTGTACGGTCTCACCTGTGAACAATATAAACATCCTTGGCCTTAACCATGAACAAAACAAAATATCTTGCTCGAAACCTCACATCCACACGGTTACAGTAGAGCGCGGCCTCCAAAGAACTGGAAGTTCTGTTTAACTGTGAGAGCTTTCCTCTTGTCTCAGTTTGCTCCGCTTATACAAAGCTCTCACTCCGCCCCATGTATGCGAATACTGCTCTTCATCAATTGCGGGGGGGGGACTCTGGTTTCACCGGTTTGGACAGGGTCGAGTCACGCAAAAAAAGGCTTATAAACCCTGTTCTCACTTTTCCAGTCACTTGCACCTCTATCTTTGGAGGAGCGGATGTTGGGGCTTTAATCTCTAATCCTAATAGTACCGCCAGCAGCAGCAACGTGCTCGAGGGGAAACTTATCACTCGCGACCACCCACCTTACGACGCTTGTAGCACAAATAGGTGCTTGTACTGGCGGCAACGGAGTATTGTGTTGTTTGACAATTGTAATCCAGGTTAGTTTGCTGTGGTGGCTTCCTCCTTTCCCACCACCTCTGTTTTGTGAAATTCTCTTCCATCTTGTGTATTTCCTACTGAATTTACTCCTCTTTTTAAAGCCTGCGTCTGTTTGCTCAGTGCGTATTGCGCTTAGAGGTGGAACTTTTGAGGAGTAATACAACCCCCTCCTTGAATAGGGTGCTGCCCGTGAGAGTGGTGGTGCCAACTGTAAAAAAAAATCCTTGAATCGGGGGGCAAGCCTATTGGCATAATTATATTGAACTGAATCTTCCTATCCCCCATACCAAAACCATCATTCAGGAGTATCCAGAAATTACGTACTCTTTTCAATATTACCCTCAATGGATCATATACGAACCACACCAAATTTATGACCTTTTCAAACTTTAAATTAACCTTTAGACTTCTAGTACTCACACACCACAAAACTCTACCAGAGCTACTCTACACAAACTCACTCATCATAATTCAATCCCTTTTCTATTCCCCTCTTCAATTCACTTCCACAGCAACACAAAACACATTTCACTACCACACACTCCATTTTCACCATTCTTTCACTTTGTTCCAGTTCACAGCGAGCAAAATCAAATTTCCTTCTAAATACATTCATCACCTCGTCTGCCTCAATCTCCTCAACATTATTCCTCTGACATTTCATATACAAGAGATACGCATTCATAACATTTATCGCGAAGCGAGATAGAAGGGCGCTTACTGACGATTCACGACCTGTCTCCGATGGCCATGCATTAGGCATTCCTGCAAAAGATAGTGGTTAGTAGCAAGGCCAACCTAACTAACTACCCTCCCTTAGTCGCCCTCTTCTACGACACGCAGACATACGAAGTAGTGAGGCAATTTTTTCTTCCATACATATGGAATTATAAGGGATAAGGGAGTCTGTAAAGAATGTTGTCTAGAAAAGGTGTTGGGAATATAAGTATTGTGTATATGATATGTTGTCTGGATGATGAATGTGGATATGAACGCATAACAGAAAGGCGAACCAATAGGCACTGGAATTGTTCATACATTACCATAAGCAAAATGGGTATATATATATAATATATATATAATATAATATAATATATATATATATATATATATATAATATAATATAATATTAATATATATTATATAATGATATATAAGTATATATATATATATATAATATATATATATATATATAAATATAATATATTCAAAATTATTATTATTCATATATTATTATTGAGTTTTAATATTATTCAAATATTTCTTAATATTCTGCTTAATAAATCGGCAGAACATAATGGCGAACATTCGCGAATGACGCATACGCATGTAAAAAAAAATATGCCGATGACGATGACGATTAATCGTCCCATCACTAAATATATATATATAATATAGACTAATATATAGTATATATATTATATATATTTATATATAATATATATATATATATATTATATAATATACTATATATATATAATATATATATATATATAATTTATTTTCTATTTTACTAAAAATGCTAAGCCCTTTTCAATGTTAATTGCCAAAAAAATTTACGTTTTTACATACCCTAAAGAAGTAAATGCAGTAATCAAACCACCATACCAACCGAACCTTCTGTCCATCCGTTGACTACTTCGATTTCGTCATAATTTTTTATTCTAAAAATTGGTTGTTACATATCCTAAATCAGTAAA
>JABUQX010053683.1:0-12500 GCA_015478945.1 Trachelipus rathkii | reverse complement strand
AATTGCTTTTGTAAGCATGGAGCTGAATGCTTGACAGATAATATTTCTTTTAAGCTCAGCAAGTCATTTTCTGTTAATTCAAGCCAACCAAACATTTCTTGAGCGTAATTATAATTGCATTGAAGTTTTTCGTTAATGAACGATGTTGGAGAAAGAAATAACTCCATGTTTAGGCCTATGACGTCATCACTTCCATTTACAGAGAAATTATATTCTTCCCTCTAATTTCTTATATTTGGTTTATTGTATCGCAATCCAAAGATATTTTGTATTTTCTCATTTCGTCACTGGTAGTAAAACCCCACTTTAAAACCATGTCAACTCTTTTTGAGTTACTTTTAACTAAATACGTCATAAATTTTTTCATTGTTATTGAATCGAGGAAAGTAACCTTAAATACTTCACAAGCATTTACCGATGATAAGCACCATCTTATCAGAGCATTTGCATCCTTCTTCCTATACACGGCGAGTAAATCTCTTAAAAAAATTGTAGCTTCTAATGATATGATAAATTTGCTTTTGAAATCTACAATATGTTCCGGTAGTAAAATGCATTCGAAAAATATGTCGGCTAATTCATACTTTCCCGTTTTTGCTAATTCTACTGTAATATTCTTTAGTAAGTTGAAAATCATATTTGAATCGTTATCCTTTTTGACATGTTCAAACACTAACTTTAAATTGTATCTGTCAAAATGTGTAAAAGGCTCAAACTCTAGAAATTTGAGAATAATAAGCGCTATGTAAAATATTTCTCCTTTTCTTTTCTCTCTACAAGCGAAACTTTTATAATTTTCAGGTGCATCCATCCATAATTGTTTGAATATAGATTTGTAATTGTAAACGCGTCCTTCAAATTCGTTATTTTTGTTAATAATTTTCATCAGTATATAAGGGAAAGTTTGGAGACCTAAATTTCCCCACATTAGTTGCGCATAACTAAGAAAATTATTCTGAAATGGCCAGTCCAAAAGGCCTTCCAAAATTTTAAAACAAATTATAGATTTACATGTTTTAAAGATTTTAATTTTTTCCTTTTCATTGAATTTTTCGAACAAATCTAAAAATAAATTCATATAATAATCTTTTGGAACCCATTTTCTTTCAGGGATTAAATATTTATCATCATATTTCTTTACAACTGAAAATAATATAAAATTAGTGATTTTAGTCTTGTGTTCCGCAATGTATGACATTGGAAAATGCCTGAAGATAATATAGTTCCCTTTCATGATAGATTGTTCAAGCATCAGCCCAAAGTACGATTCCCACGTTATTAAACGAATCCAGTTGTCTAGACATTGTTTCACTGAAGTCGAAAGATTAGCATAATTTTCACTTCTTTTAGCTTATTAGGAAGATCAAAGGAAGATTGCATTGAATTGTCTCCGAAATAAAAGTTGAAATACATGGGGACTTATTTAAGACTATCAAATCTTCTGTCGCTCATTATTTTATATAATGCAGTTAAATAATCAATAGTTCCTTGTTGATTAAACAAAGATCTTTTAACCACATCTCGAGTGACCTCAAATGGAACATCAAAAATGAAATAATTGTAATGAGCCCATTTTAGAAGTTTCTTGCTAATTAAAAGTAAGAAATTGCATATTTTATTTTTTAATTCCGATGGGCAAAAATAATTCTCCAGAAATTTAAAAGTAGCTTCAACCATCTCTTTATACCATTGAGAAAGGGATTCTTCTACAAACATTTCTTCAACATCCTCTTTAAAAATTTGTTTGAAGATTATGTCCTTAATATGTGGTCTAGTACATATAAAAATGGCCATTTCCATCGACGCAATATATTCTAACCCATCCATTTCTGATTCCTTTCTGGTTGAAGAAGCAAAATCTGAAAAAAAAAAAAAAAAAAAAAAAGAATTTAGTTTTTGCAAAATTATTAATTATAAATAATTAAATTACGTATAATTTTGTATAATAATAGTATATAAAATATAATAAATAACTAAATTACACACACACAAATATATATATATTATATATATATACATATATATATTTTACAAATTACATATTATATATTTTTTAAATTTTTACATTTACATCTTTATGTTGTTATATTATATTATATGTTGTATACATATATATATTATTATATATATATATATATATATAAGAAGAAGAAAGTATATATATACATATATATATATATTATTATTACATATTATATATATTAGTTATTATTATTATTTATTATATATATATATATATATATATATATATATATATATATATATATATATATATATTATATTTCTAATATATATATATTACATTATACATATATATATACATATACATATATATATATTATATATATTGCAAATATACATATACATATACATATATATATTATTATTATTATTATTATTATTATTATTACATATTATATATATATATTATATTATTATATTATTATTATTATTATACATATATTATATTATTAGTTAGCATATTATATATATATGT
This sequence comes from Trachelipus rathkii, assembly GCA_015478945.1. NCBI lineage: Eukaryota > Metazoa > Arthropoda > Malacostraca > Isopoda > Trachelipodidae > Trachelipus > Trachelipus rathkii. The sequence goes on along the minus strand of JABUQX010053683.1, from coordinate 10,003 downwards.
AACATATATTATTATATATATATATATTATTAAGAATATATATACATATATTATTATATATATATACATATATTATTATATATATATATATATATATACGTATATATATATATATATATATATATATATATATATATTATTATTATATATATTATTATATATAGTTATATATATTACATATATATATAACACTTATATATTACATATACATATATGTTATTATAAGAGTTATATATATATTATTATTATTATATTATTATTATATATATATATACATATATATATATATATATATTATTACATACATATATATATATATATATATATATTTGTATATATATATATATATATATATATATATATATATATATATATATATATATATATATATATATATATATATATATATATAGTATATATAGTTATATATATATATATATATATATATATATATATATATATATATATATATAATCCTCCTACACTCTGCGTCATCCGTTCCCTTTTCATTTAACATAAATACTCACCATCTAACATAACTTAACACCGAAGACTGTCCTCACTCAAACCATAACCTTACTCTTATCTACGTTTACTTTCAAACCCCTCCTTTTACACACCCTGCCAAATCTCTCTACCAATCCTCTCAAACTCTCTTCAGATTCACCAAACAAAGCCAAATCATCCTCTTCCATTCTCAATCATTCTAACACCATCCCCTGCCACCCCCACCTCTAATTCTTTCATAACCCCATCCATATAAATTGAATAACCAATGAGACATAACGCATCCCTGCCTCACTCAGCAATTAATATTAAACCAATCACTTTCGACTCTATTTATTTTTACACACGCTTCACTATCATCATACATACTTTTGATTCCATTCAGAAGCCTACCACCAACCCCATATATCACTAACACCTCCATAGAGCTTCCCTATGAATCCTATCGTACGCCTGTTGCAAATCCAAAAACCTAAATACAATTTCTTCTTCTCCTCCCTCATTTTTCCAATCATTTGCTTCAATGTAAAGATTTGATCCACACATCCTCTACCACTTCTAAACGCATCTTGTCCTTCAACAATCAGTCCTTCAGTTACTCGACGCACTCTTTCGACCAAAATACCAGCATATATCTTCCCAACAACACTCAATAAACTAATTCTATAATAATGGCAGTTACCTTATCCCCTTACCTCATATATGCTACCATTATTGCCTTCTCCAACTCGGAACCATAAATTCTTCCCAAAGTTTAAGCTACACAACTCCAAATCCAATCAATCACCATCTGCCTATATATGAGCAGTTGAGTTATAGATATATATATATATATATATATATATATATATATATATATATATATATATAGTTATATATATATATATATATAGTATATATATATATATATATATATATATATATATATATATATCATCGTCATTCACCATCATCATCCATCTCTTCTCAAGAAAGGTCAGTAAAAGGTACCATACACCGGAAACAGTAATAGAAGAACATGACACAAGTCGAAAGAAAGCCCAGCCTACTCTCGCCCCCTGTATACCCATTAGTGAGAATCTCCGTCGCAGCCAGAAAATCCAATTCTAGAGCTTCACGGACCGCGACGGGACCCTCACTATGGCATCTCGTCATTGTATTGTTCATTCTTGGCCCTGTGGGCCAAGCAACCATACCCCTCACAAACCCCGCCATTCACTCATTTTATGCTTCTTCTCGCCTCTGCCAAACTCACATTTCTCTCCTCCAGGCGTTCCTTCACTGACTCAATCCACTTTTTCTTCGGTCTCCCAGCCGTTCGATTTCCAACACACTCACCGCTACACATTCGCGTAACTAACCGACTATCACCCATCCTTTCCACATGACCAAACCATCTCAATGTACTTTCATATATTCTCTCATGTATCCCTTTCTTCACACCACTCAATTCTCTAATACGTTCATTCCTCATTTTATAAATTCTTCTCACACCTAACACGCCCCTTAAGATTGTCCATCTGAACACATTGTACTTTAGATCTATACCTCCTATTTCAGACCATAGTCTCACTACTATACATTAACACTGGTAACAACATACCCTCATGTAGCGTACTCAAGACTTAGTCCTTTTACATCCACCAACGATTTAATTGCACCAGCCACCTTCCTGCCATTCACAACTTTCCTACTACACTGCATCATCCGTTCCCTTTTCATCCAACATATATCCTAAATATTTAAACTCAGACACTTGTTCCAGCTGCTCACCATCTAACGTAACTTCACACCGAGGACTGTCCTCACTTACAACCATAACCTTACCCTTATCTACGTTTACTTTCAAACCCCTCCTTTTACACACCCTGCCAAATCTCTCTACCAACCAATATATATATATATATATAAAACAACATTATATATATATATATATATATATATATATATATATATATATATATATATATATATATATATATATATATATATATATATATATATATATATATATATATATTGACGTACTTTATATTCGTAAATGGAAATATATTTAGAAGAAAAAAATTAGAATACATATGTAAGAAATAATAATATCAATAAGTAGGAAAATGATAAAAAAATATTTTCAAGTTAAAAATGCCAAAAGTACTTGCAAGTACTTTGCAAATTTTCAAGTACAAAAGATGCAAGTACAAGCACACTGGATTTAAATACTGCAAGTACACGTACAAGTACAAGTACTCCCAAAAATGTACTTAAGTACAAGTACAAGTACTCTGTACCCAAGCCTGATATATATATATATATCTTATAACACCATAAATATATAAATTATATATATATATATATATATATATATATATATATATATATATATATATATATATATATATATATATATATATATATATATATATATAAAAAAAAATTATATATATATATATATATATATATATATATATATATATATATATTTATTTAATATATATATATATATATATATATATATATAGTTATATATATATATATATATATATATATATATATATATATATATATATATTAAGGAAGAAAATGCTATTAATAATTTTTACAACTCTCCATTATTATCACTTTATATTGCATGTAAATTTTGCCATGTATACTGAAATTAGAAAATAATTAATTTTTTTAAATTCTTTTTTTTTTTGCGGGTAATATATTTTTCCTTTTATTGTTAAGTGAAAATTAAAAATTAAAATTAATAAAATAAAATTTATAAGGTATAATTCAAAATGTAGAAAAAAATAACATAGTTTTGACTCCTTCATATCTTGGGAATTGGAACGATCAACGAAGTTGAAAATACTCATGTACATCATTGGCTGCAGCTAATCACGCGACATAGCTCTCAGTTATCAACTTGGCGTGTATCGTACGTGACGTGATTGTGTCATTTTTATTTCTTTCCAAATATTTCAATGCCTTTATGTTAACTATGTCGAAAAAAATTAGAAAGTGGTCAGATCAATACGTACAATATGGATTCACGTGTATAACGGAACGAGATGGGAGTCAGCATCCTCAATGCATGATTTGCAATGCCAAGTTGAGCAATTCTAGTTTAGCACCGGCAAAATTAAAGGAACACTTTCTACAGCTGCATGGAGATGGGAAATACAAGAACACAACGCTCACTGAATTTAAGGCGAAGAGGGCTAGATTCGATGAAAAGGCTACTCTGCCTGTTCTCGGCTTTGTACCCATTGACCAACCCATCCTCACAGCATCGTACGAAGTTGCATACCTGATCGCAAAGCAGGGCAAACCACACACCATTGGTGAAACACTCGTAAAACCAGCTGCGTTGAAGATGGCGAATATTATGCTGGGAAAAGCTGCTGAAAATAAGTTATCCCAAATTCCTCTTTCAGATGACACCATCAGCAGAAGAATAGATGACATGAGCGTTGATATCTTGACTCAAGTAGTTGCAGATTTGATTTCAAGCCCACTAAAATTCAGCCTCCAACTCGATGAGACCACCGACGTTTCCAATCTAAGCCAGCTTGTTGTATTCGTTCGCTATTTGAAAGATGACGTGATAATGGAAGATTTTTTTATTTTGTAAGCCTCTTACAACAACAAGTAAGGCAGCCGACGTGAAGAAGCTTGTGGATGACTTCTTCAGAGACAACGATCTTTCGTGGGATATGGTTTCAGCAGTTTGTTCGGACGGAGCTCCTGCCATGCTGGGACGAAACTCTGGTTTTGGTGCGTTGGTGAAAGGCGATGCACCACATATCATTGTTACGCACTGTGTTCTTCATAGGCATGCGTTGGCAACAAAAACCTTGCCTTCAAAACTGGCAGAAGTATTAAAAATTGTAGTGGAATGTGTGAACTATGTGCGAAATAGTGCTTTGAAACACCGGATATTCAAAGAGCTGTGTAATGAAATAGGATCTGAATTCGAGGTACTTCTGTACCATTCTAACGTTCGGTGGTTATCTCGGGGAAAGGTGTTGAATCGTGTTTTTGCTATGCGTGTGGAATTAGCCCTGTTTTTGCGAGAGCACCAACATTGTCATGCAGATTGCTTTGAAAATTCTGAGTTCATTCTCATTTTGGCGTACATGGCCGATATTTTCAATGCGCTCAATCATCTCAATCAACAGATGCAAGGCGGTGAAGTCAACATCATCGAAGCGGAAGAAAACCTGAAGGTTTTTCGAATAAAACTACCTTTATGGAAACGACGAATAGAGAATGATAACTTTGCAAACTTTCCCCTGCTGGACGACTGTGTAACTAAGATCGAAGATGTGTCTGGAATTGGAGATATTTCTGTACCCGGGAACTGAAGCAAGCAATTGCTATGCACTTAGATGAGCTCGCAAAGTCTCTCGACGGATACTTCCCTACCAGAGAGTCATATCCAGCATGGGTGAGACAGCCATTCACGTTTAGTGTTGAGACGGCAGATGTCAATGATGAATACCTCGAGGAAATCATTGAACTTCAACAAAGCCAGGTTCAACAGCAACTCTTCAGAACAACAACGCTCTCAACGTTTTGGTGTCAACAAATCGGTGCGTACCCTCTTATTGCTAAGAAAGCTCTTGAGATACTCATACCGTTTGTTACAACGTATCTTTGCGAGCAATCATTTTCGAGAATGGTAGACATAAAAACGAAGAAAAGGAACAGGCTTTGTTGCGAAAATGATATGAGAGTGGCACTTGCCAAGGTGAAGCCCCGCATTTCTAAACTCGTCATGGAAAGGCAACAGCAAAAGACACATTGAAGGTAAGTAAATATTCATTGAATTCATTGTGTACAACTGATGCATGGTTCATTATATATATATATATATATATATATATATATATATATATATATATATATATATATATATATATATATATATATATATATATATATATATATATATATATATATATATACAGGGTGATTCAAAATTATGGTAAAATTTTTGGTAACTGATAAGAAATGCAAAAAAAAGGTAAAAGTTTCTATAAAGGCATGACGTAATGTGCTTAGTTCTCCGTCTGGCTGCCTGTATGTGTTTTTTACAAGATATTTTGTATCTACGAAACCAAGTAGGTTACAAACCCTATATTTGGTATGAGTAATGTTGTGTGTATGCTAATGACGACAAAAAGAAGCATCAAATTTACTATAAATTTAAAAATGGCGGGCCGTTAAAAGTATTTGAGACGACATTCCATGAAAGCGGGATGACTTAGGTTAAATGTTAAGGAACCAATAAACACCTATTGTTGTACGCAGAATCAAATGGTAACATTTAATAAATTATGACTATTAATAAGGGAGAATGTAAATTTTAGTAATTGGAAACATCTCATTTAAATAATAACTCTTCCACAAACAGCTACTCCTTCCATTAAACATTTCAGCACATTGTTGACCAAAACAACCAACTACTGTACAGTATACAATAAATGCACTGTCTGTTTGTAGTTACGCATTGCACAACTATTGACTGTGTGTCTCTTACGTGTTTCTTTCGTTATTAAATATGGATCGTAATTACTACGTGTATTCATACTCTGAACTAGCTACATACATCTAATGTATGGGATGGCACGCTGCAATAGTTCTGCAGCAAAACGTTTGTACCAAGAGAAATATCCCAACCGAGTTTGTCCAAGCGCAAGGTTTTTTGCCACTATTCATCAACGCCTGTCTGAAACAGGGTATATGCAGTCCAAAGAGCACACTAATGCAGACAGACCCCGATCTTCTAGGACTGTTGATTTAGAAGAATTAGTTCTTAATGAAATTTCTGAGCATCCAGAAAAGAGCAAGCGAGAATTGTCACTACAGTTTAGTTCGAACCAATCTAGTATTTGGAGGTTACTACACGAGCAACAGTTACACCTGTACCACGTCCATCAGGTGCATACTCTATTGCCACGTGACTATGCTCCTCGTGTTGTTATTTGTCAATGGTTTTTGAACAAATGTATTGACCCAAACTTTTTAACGAAGGTTTTATTTACCGACGAGGCTCACCTTACAAGAACAGCTATCGTTAACGTTCATAACGAACACATTTGGGCAGACAAGAATCCTAATGCCATTAAACGAATTGTTCACATCATTTTTCAGTAAACATTTGGGCAGGAATTTTACATGATCATGTACTTATGTTCGAGCTTCTTCCCAGGCTTAATGGCATAATCTACTTAAACTTTTGAAACATGAGCTCCGTACCTTGTTTGATGATGTATACCTCTTCAGTTGCGCCAAAACATGTGGTTTATGCATGATGGGGCTCCTGCACACTTTAGTGCTGCAGTTCGTGAACACCTGAATGAGACCTTTCCCAATCAATGGATAGGTCGAGGTGGCCCAGTTCCGTGGCCAGCAAGGTCACCAGACCTAAATCCTTTGGATTATTACCTTTGGAGACATTTAAAGATCTTAGTATACTCTTCTCCAATCGACACCGTTGAAGACCTACGATTAAGGATTATGAACGGAATTGAAACGATCAAACAGACTCCTGAAATATTTGAACGGGTCCGACAATCGATGAGAAGACGCCTGGACGCGTGCATTGGGAACAACGGAGGTCATTTTCAACATCATTTTTAGTCTTTTGATATCATTTGTAGGTGCTTTAGAAACAGTATTTATGTTGTACAAAATTAAACCTATCATACAATAATAATATATTTATTTACACCTATTCTGAATGAGTTATTCGTTCCTCATATACTTTTAACGTCCGCCATTTTTAAATTTAGAGTTTGTAACTTAGTTGGTTTCGTAGATACAAGATTTTATTAAAAAACACATACAGACAGCCAGACGGAAAACTAAGCACATTACGTCATACCTTTATAGGAACTTTTACATTTATTTTTGCATTTCTTATCAGTTACCAAAAATTTTTACCATAATTTTGAATCACCCTGTATAATATAATTAATTTGAAAAAATCATATTTTATTTTTCCAATTACGAAGGGTTCGGTGAATGCACCTATGAAACTTGCAGGGTTCGGGACCATCGAAAAGGTTGAGAACCACTGACTCTAGAGTCTAGACCTGGGGATAAATAAAATTTGCACAAAGTACTGTTTAGTGTTGGCCGAGCACCGGATTTTTGCGCACCGCACCGCTCCGCACCGGGAGGTCATGCACCAGCACCGCACCGCACCACCCATCATCCTACCGCACCGCACCTAGAGCGAACCATAGCGCACCACACCAAAATTTGCGCACCACGCACCGCACCACACCGATATATATATATATATATATATATATATATATATATATATATATATATATATATATATATATATATATATATATATATATATATATATATATATATATACATATATATATATATGAGGGAAGTATCGCTCCTTAAGCAATGAGATTACTCACCATTGAGCATATATGGAGTCTTAAGAGTGCATCCCATGGCACTCCAGTGCCCAATTGTTCTTCCCTTTTGCACTCATATCCATATTCTTCTTACATTAGAGTAAGCTCTCCCTTATCACAAGTAGTAACAATCACGAAAGTGAAGGGATGCCTGTAACTGGGGTACCACGAACCCCAGCGTCTTTCCTGAGTGATATTTGGGCACCTACCCGCGCGGGCTACCTTCTGGGGTACTTTTCAGGGCTGTTTTGTTTTGGGGGCTGGTCCCCCCCTGGGGTCCCTTATTTCTATATATTCGCCATGTACGTGAGTACGTGTGTGTATGCGTGACAACATGCTCATGTACTTTCATGAGCATTTTTTACCCCACCCCCCTTTGTTCATCCCCTATCCACCTATGACGTCATCAAGGCAAGCTGGAACGAGGTTCCAGCTATGCCAGCGTCTTTCGTGAGGTGCTTTCCAGCACCTATCCGGTGTGAGCTACGTTCCTGGGTACTTTTCCTGTCTGGGGCACTGCCCCAGGGTACCGTGTATATTTCTGTACATTCGCCATATACGTACGTGAGTGTGTTTATGCGTGACCATATGCTCATGTACTTTCATGAGCGTTTTTCCTCCTACCCCCTTTATTCATCCCCTACCCCCCTATGGCGTCATCACTCAGAAGTACGTTATAGGCTGGGAGTAAAATGATTCTAGTAGTGTACGTGGCGTAGCCACGTACATGGGTGGCGTAGCCACGTACATGAAAGTATCTGAGCTACTTTCATGAAAGTAGCTGAGCCGGACTGGAAGGCCAACGCGAACGCGACCGCCGGCTCGGAACCGACGCGAGCGCCCGCCCGCAGGCGCAATATTACGGCGCGTGCGCGAACGCCAAAATAATAATAATAATAATAATAATAATAATAATAATAATAATAATAATAATGGGTGCGGATTGAAGTAGTATTAGTAATAGTATCCGTAGGGATATATATATATATATAGTATATATATATATATATATATATATATATATATATATATATATATATATATATATATATATATATATATATATATATATATATATATATATATATTTGTGTGTGTTTTTAATTATACTCACAAAATAATGAAGGCAAATATATATATATATATATATATATATTTAAAGACACATATAGTTATATCTATATATATATATATATATATATATATATATATATATATATATATATATATATATATATATATATATATATATATATATATATATTTATATATATATATATATATATATATATATATATATATATATATATATATATATATATATATATATATATATATATATATATATATATATATATATATATATATATATATATATATATATTTTTATATATATTTAATATATATATATATATATATATATATATATATATATATATATATATATATATATATATATATAATTTATTTTTTTTTTTACTAAAATTTTTATGTTTTTATGTTTATAAAGTAAAAATTTTATGTTTTTACATACCCTAAATCAGTAAATCAGTAAATCAAACCACCCTTCTGTCCATCCGTGATCTATTGATCTATTGATTCAAGTCATATTTTTATTAAAATTGTTATGTTTTACATACCCTAAATCAGTAAATCAGTAAATCAAACCACCATCCAACCACCCTTCTGTCCATCCGTGATCTATTGATCTATTGATTCAAGTCATATTTTTCTTTAGTATAAACAAGTTCTTTGGTTAAAAGCAGGAAAAGAAAACAAGTTTTTATTTTAAAGCATTTATAACATAAGATATAAGTAGGAGTCAAGCTTTTGAAATAGATCTGATAGATGTTTTAAGACCTGTTATGGGTGCATTGACATCCTCCCTACGGGGACCCTCAGTCATGTCAGTTGATGGTGTTTTATATATATATATATAGTATATATATATATATATATATATATATATATATATTATTGGAAGTTGGCGCACGAAAAACGCGAAAGCTAATGATAAATATAACCGTTAAATCTAAATTCCGATGTACTGAACGAAGTACAACGCG
>JABUQX010053682.1:22500-29582 GCA_015478945.1 Trachelipus rathkii | reverse complement strand
TAGAGGTATAGAGGTTATATAAATAGAGAAATAGGCAAGAAATAGTGAAAAAGAAATGCAAAGAAAGAGGCAGCCAGAAAGATGGCAGAGGAGTAGCAGAAGATGCAGCAGGTAATAAGAAGAAGATATTTAAGATGGCAAGAATATATAGAACACAGAAGAAAAGACAAAGCAATATTAAGAATAAAGAGGGGAGAAACCTCAGGTGGGAACCAGGTAGGTGCCAAATAATAGATGACGGAATATTTTGATGAGCCAAAAGGGGAAGAAGAGAAGAGAGTGAGTGTGATAAAGAGGAGATTGGAGAGAGGGAGATTGAGGAGGAGGAGATTGAGGAGGGAGGAGATTTTGAGGAGAGGAGATTGGAGAGGAGGAGATTGATAGAGAAGGGGGTGCTGGGAGAGAGAGATTATGAAGAGGATGTGGAGGATGAAATTACTAGAGAAGAACTAGAGGAAGTTATAAAAAGAAATGAAATGATAAAGCTCCTGGAGAAGACAAGATGGAATAGTTAGTTGAGGTTGATTAGAAGTAGAGACAAAAGCTGAGAGAGACAGTATTGAGCTTAAATGTAGAGTGTTGGAGAAGGAAAGAGTGTCCCCAAGAGAGCTGGGAAAATTCATTATTATTCCAATATAACAGCAGCGAGACTCTGGGAGAGGCAAAAATGCCCCTCTACAGAGATCTCTTGATAGACCATATGGCAATATATGAAAAGAGTGTTGAGAAAAGACTGAGAGACTTCATCGAAACCAAGGCCAGGAGAGGAACAGCATGGATACAGGAAGCGGTAGGAGCAACACACAGACCTTTATGTTCACATTCAGACAGTGATTGAGAGAAAGATTTAATGAGGCACAACAGAGATCTAGAGTGTAGCAAGAGGATTTAAGAAAGCTTTAGGTTATTGAAAATTATAGAATGACATGAGGTAGAAGAAAATTATGGAGTGAAGATACTGTGTGATGCACTAGAAGAAAATTCACAAAGTGACGAAGTGCAAATGTGGAGAAATATGGTATAAAACAGAAAATGGTTTGAGGTAAAGTGAAGGTGAAACAGAAGCGTATTGTCGCCCTATTGTTCATAAGAAGATATGGATAAAGTCAGAGGTTAAAGAGGAGGTGGAGGAAATGGAGGGAGATACTGGCGGTGTGGAGTGAAAGTAGGGAAGGAATGGAAAGAATTACGAGATGTTTCAGTGAAAACTTTGGTTAAAGGGGCTACAAGGCTAAATGAACACTGAGAAAAACTGAGTGTGAGATGATGAAAAGGCAGAGAGGGGAGGAAGCAAGCTGACAGATCATGCAGAACATGAGAAAGCTTGAAGAAAGAAAGAATTCAAATACCTGGGGTGGAATATATACAGAAGACGGAGGGTGTGATGCAGATCACGCATAGGATAACGAAGTTAGGAAGAGCGGCAAGGGTTGTGTATCCTTTGATGAAAGATCAATATATGGGTGTAGAGGTAAAAAGAAGTATTTATGAAGGAGTGTTAGCACCTATATTGCTATACGGTTATGGAGCAGAGACGTGGTGTACTACCAAATGGCATGAAAGTAGGATACAGGCAACGGAGATGATCTAAGATCTTGAGAACAATAATTGGAAAGACTAAGAAAAATAGAATATGAATGAAAGAGTCAGAAGGGAAGTCGGAGTGACACTTATGGATGAGGAGGATAGATGTGGCAAAAATCAGATGAAGGACATTTAAAGGATGAAGGAAGACAGCTGGTGAAGAAACGATGGGGAGGGACGGCGTGGATGGAAGAAGACCAGAGTATTAATTCAAGAAGAGATATTGAAGGAAATGTTGCAAAGATTCGTTGATGAGATGCGGCTGCCTAGCACGTGAGGAATACGCTATATAGTACTGACCGTGGGGAAATACGAGCCGAGCGGAAAGAATGCGAGTCGATTTAAGGTCGTGGCTTTCGCAAAGACCAGGACCTTCCTCTGGGGAGGACAGGCGATAAAGTAAAGGCTGGCGTATAGTATGAACTGATAGAGCAGCAAGAGATAGGCATATATAAGGTTGCTATATTAAGTTATTGGTTATTACATATATATATATACATATTATATATATATATATATATGTATATATTGATATATTTTTATATAGCATATATTGTTGCTATTAAGTTATATATTATATACATATATGCAGCATATATATTAGGGATAAGGTTAAGAAAGAGTATGTATATGAGATATGTATATACATATGCTATATACATATATATAAGTTGTTGATATATATATATATATAATAAACATAAATATCTCTATTCTCATTATTAACACTGTTAACACTGTCATCAATATTATTATTATTATTATTATATCATATTATTATTATTATTATTATTATTATTATTATTATTATTATTATTATTATTATTATTATTATTTTTATTATTATTATTATTATTATTATTATTATTATTATTATTATTATTGTTATTATATATTTTCTTTATATGATAACCAGTATCATTATCGTAAATATATAATAATCTGATCACTAATTAATAATAACACTAACACGAATTAAAAACACTATCACTTTTAACATTACTAATTATTAATATTATCACTTAGAGTTTGCAGAATAATCATAATCGAGGAAGTGAATTATGCTGAGGTCTGTACTTTTATTGAATGTATCAAAACGTGGTAGATTCAAGTTTACATCCTTAAATTAACATTTAGCTATTACTCATATAAACCAAATCTCTTCTGAAAGGTTCAAGATTCCAAATTTTGCAAGCTCTGTTAGCAAGAAACTAAAATAGATCAATTCATTTTACCTTAAAGTATAATTTTCATTTAATCAAAATTTTTTTTCTGGAAAACAAAATAGTGCTTTTGAAAACACAAAAATTTGTTTCAAGCTACAAACCTTTCTCCTGATGTCATTCCATGAAAATTCACAATTAGCTTGTTAAAACCTTTCTCATAGATCTATGTGACAAGATTTTTCAACCTCTTCTGATTACCCACTTCACTTGTTCTTTTCTCTTCTCATTTTCTTCTCTTTCTTCTGTTGATAAGCCAACCTTACCAGTATCTCAGAGTCTGAATCGAATACGAGGACGAGGTTGGTGCCTGGGTAAGAGCAAAGTTACCAAATTGAAAGGGATACAACGTCTTCGGAGTTAAAGTACTTTTCAGAACGAACCAGCATACCACCCCAATAAGTTTCCGTAATCTCGGAGTAGTCTAACCCATAAAAATACGATCCTAAAACTTTAGGGGACTGCAACCCCTCTTCGGGGGTGTGCGTTCTACGCCCACGAGAGTGCTGGTGTCATCACCTACTATGGTATACCCAATTTAACCCTTTACCTACTTTCTACATAGGGAAGAAGCTTGAGATCGGAACCAGATGAATATGACAAATCATACGTAACTTCAGTCTACAACGAGGTTGTAATCACCTATAAATATACCAAAATTCAGGGGGATACGATAACCTTAACATTACTGAAAAGAGGGGAAAGTAAAAAGGGGCTGGACTTAAAAGGAGTTTGAACCCCAAATTCTGTTTGCAACCTCAAAATTTGGGATCATAGATCACAAAATCGGACTCAGTGGGAAAAAATATACAATCTGGTCAGATGAAAAGCCGAAATCTACGAAAAAGCAAAATCAGATTTTGCGCTTTGTGGCTACCTAAGTCGATCATGCCCCCTATATTATTATTATTATTATTATTATTATTATTATTAAGTTATTATTTATATATTATTATTATATATTATTATTAAGTTTATTTTATTATTATTATTATTATTGTTATTATTATTATTATTATATTATTATTATTATTAGCAATATTACTTGCTATTTTTAACGTAGTCTTTAGTTACTATATTATTATTATTATTATTATTATTATTATTATTATTATTATTATTATTATTATTATTATTATTATTATTATTATTATTATTATTATTATTATTATTATTATTATTATTATTTATTATTATTATTATTATTATTATTATTATTATTATTATTATTATTATTATTATATTATTATTATTATTATTTATTATTATTATTATTATTATTATTATTATTATTATTATTATTATTATTATTATTTAACAAACAAAAATAAAATTTGATTATTCCAAATAAAAGTATATAAATGAATATCTAGAAATTAAATGGTTAAAATTATAATAATTAATTGTTGATTATAAATTGGTGTCTCCTTCAATACATTTTAAATGAAATTCTTTGAATCGGAAGAAGGGAAATTAATTGAGAAAATCTATTTTATTTCGTCACGAAGAAACTTCCTTTAAATAATGAAATAAAATATAAAAAAGATTGAATTTAGTAAAAATGATCACCAGACTATCAGACATGCCATTAGGTGAACACGTCATAATACATAATTGCTTATCACTATATAGGTAGATCTCTAATGAGAGTATAGAGTACATATAAAGAGAGAGAGAGAAGAGAAAATATATATATATATATATATATATATATATATATATATATATATATATATATATATATATATATATATATATATATATATATACATGATCAAACCATCTCAACGTATCTTTCATTTATTCTCTCATTTACTCCCTTCTCACACCAATAATAAATCCCCAATACGTTCATTCCCATTTTAGTAACTCTTCTCACACCTCCAACACGTTACTACATTTGTCCATCTGAACACACAACTCCAGTGATCTATACCTCTTATTCCAGACAATAGTCTTTCTATTATATATTAACACATTTTATATAATAACATACCTTCATAAAACACTAGTACACTCAAGACTGCCAGTAGTTTCAGGTCCACCAGCGATTTAATTGTACCAGCCACCTTTCCCAAGCATTCAATAAACTTTCCTGCAGACTGCACTCAGATGGTCGCAGAGATGCCATCCAACAGTATATCTGGAATATAAACCCTCAGACAGTTGTTACTGCTGCTCACCACTCCAACATACCCTCACACCGGAAGACTGCCCTCACTACAACCACAACCTTACTTTTATCTAGGTTTACTTTCAACCCTCCTTGCACACACCCTGCCAAATCTCTACCAAATCTCTTCAAACTCTCTCTCTCTCTTCAGATTCCCCATACAAACCAAATCATCCTTCACTAATAAGTAGGGCACCCACCACTCTTTTCCATTCTCCATCATTCTACTCTAACACCATCCCTGACACTCCCACCTCTGAATTTTTTCAGCAACTCATCCATATATAAAAATTGAATAAACTGAAGGAGATATAACACATCCCCTGCCTCACTCGGCTATTAATTTAAGTTCAATCAAATTTTTGACTCCATTTATCTCTGTTGCAAATGCTTTCTATCGACATACGTACTCGTGATTCCATTCAGAAGCCTACCATACCAACACCATATGTCATACAATACCTACATGAGTTTCTATTAATCCATCATACGCTGTTGCAAATCCATAAAATCCAAATACAATTTATTTATTATTCTTCTCTATTTTCTTAATCATTTGTTTAATAAAGATTTGATCCACACACCTTCTACCACTCCTAAACGCACCTGCTCCTTCTTCACCCTCAATCAGTCCTTCCAGTCACTGACTCCAATTCTTTTCTGCTGACCAAAATAACAAATAGTTAAATCTTTTCCTATGTCAACACTCATATAACAATTCCCTATAGTCTCTACAGTTCCTTTTTTTCCTCCTTAATTGAGTATAAGGTGTACCATTACTGTTCCATCCTTCGGAACTATACCCTAAATAAACGCTTTGTTTTACACAACATCCAAATCTAATCAATCACCCATCTCGCCTGTTCTGAATTATTTCACCAGTAATTTCCATCTATACCTGTAGATCTACCATTCTTCAAATTTCTCCCTTCTACCTCTACCCATTACCTCCTCCTTACTAGTAACCTCATCCCCTAAAATACCTATTCCTTCTTGCGCCATCAAACCCACACACATCATTAGCTATCACCTCTTCATTACTGCCAATGTTATGCAGATTTTCGAAGTGTTTCCTCCACACTCTCCTTACATCCATTTCTTCAGTTACGAAGTCACCATCCCTATTCATTATTCTAAGCAGATTTCCCGTATTCTCATTCTTAACCTTCCGCGCTTCCTTCCAGAAGAGCTTCCTATTCCCTTGTAAGTCCCCATTCAACCTCCCTACAAGCCAGAGTTCCTTACCTCTTTTTTTCCTCTGTATATGTTTTAGTATCCCTCTTTTCCTCCCTATAGTTCATAAACATTTTTCTTTTGAAACCTCATCATCAATAGTTTAAAAATATCTGAACCACTGCTTTTTATTTAATTTTAATCTCTTGCATCACCTCTTCCTTCCACCATTCACTGTTAACATTTTACTTCCTACTTTAGCACATCCACATACTTCTTTTGGACTACTAACAACTGCTTCCTTCATTTGTCTCCAGATTTGTTCAGATGATAAATATATTTAAACCATCATTAAGCTGATTACTGCAATGGAATCCAACGCTCCATATATTCACAAAGTTTATTCGCAATTTAATGAGCTAGAATTGACTCTGCATAAGGAAATACCCGTATCACCTCTCCATAAAACTGAGGAGACAAAAATATCCTTTCTAAATTTAGAAAGCGGAAAAACTTTGGAATCGGCTAAATTCACTTGGCAGCTGATCTTTTAAACCCAGCTATTTAGGAAAGCAAACTAAAACCTACAGAATTGCTTGATGCTATGGGTTTCATAAGTGAAGTTGATAACCAGATGGTTTAGATACTTTAATGATACGTCAAGACTTGGCTAATTACAGTAACAAAGAAGGTATGTGGCGTCGACAGTTTATTTGGGATGGTGTTGTTGAAGAAAAATTGAGCCCAATGCTACGATGGAGAGGTTTGAGGGAAACTTGCATGTTAGCTGATATAGCTTTCAGAATTTTTGGAGCTCCTGTCACATCAGCAGCCACGGAAAGAACCTTCAGCATTTTCAGCTGAATTCCAGTAGAAAAAGAAACAGCATTACAACTGAATGATCAGCCAAAATAGCATATCTATCACAT